>JAURVB010003206.1:0-44728 GCA_033002965.1 Piper betle | reverse complement strand
TTAGTGCTCTGGACCATATCATGAAAAATATTTCTTTGTAGACTTGTCTTCAATATGTTGGTAAAGAATTGTTACTAAAGCAACTGGTTATGTCGATAATGTGTACGTTGAATAACACCTTGTCATCCAAAGGCGATAAAGTAATCAACGTAGCAATGTAAGTAACTTGATAAATTGTCGTCTAATAAATACCTTCGGTTCGATCTTGCGCTGAAACGACGATACATAACCGTCTTTAGCGATAATAATGATTACGCGCCGCGTAGAAAAAGTGCTTCCGTCAAATTTAAGTAAGAAATTCGGTTATCTTTCTTCTGGAGCAAATGCAATTGACAAACAAAAGTTTAATTTTCTCCTGAACAACCGAGGCGGGGCGAATGCCTTTCGATGTCGGCAATGGGATTATGTATAGCAATAAACTCATGATATGCTTTAACAAGTAATGAACAAGAGTCAATAAATACACAATAATTTAATGTGGGAAGGAACCTCAAAAATACAAAGAAAATCATAAACCATCCACTATAATTAAATAATGGGCACACGCACTTTGAACAAGCCAATACATCACAATTGCTCAAATGGGATACACATCCAATTGAGAACACTCACCTCTGACTAGAACACACTCCAATTGGGAATACACTCAACCTCTAACTGGAACACACCCAATTAGGCATACACTCTTCGGCTGATACTCTTCAGTTCTATTTCATTCACATACAACTACATGATATATATGCAAGAAAACCAGCCCACAGTAGATACTGGAAGCCAAATACTAAATACTTATCGTCTTCAACAATTTTTCGAATTCTCATACCTATAGGAATAATTCCATGTCTTTACAATTCCCCATATAGCAGATGTCTTCTCACATTCATCGTAATGATGTAAGGACCCCACACTGTTCATCGTAACATACTTCAATTATTATTATCAATACCATTCTTAACAAAACGCCTTGTCAACAAAGTTAGGATTGAACAACTATTAGCTAGCTAGTAATATATATATATATATACAATTAGTCAGACTGTGCATTATTACTGCCATGCCCTAACTCCGACATTGCAAAGCATCCTTTGATGAAATACTTCTCGGTAGCATGCAACCACTTATCATGATGGCGCTTAGTTCCCAGAAATTGAATCGCCCCACCCCTGCAACGAGTCCCCAGTTTCCATTAACTTAATCCTCCGTCTAGATTTATAATATGAGCTCAAAGCTGTTAAAAATATAGTCCCACGCCACAGTCACATGGCGTGACACTTGACGACTGCGATAACACAGCGTAAGCTGGTTAGCTACTCTTATCCAAAACCACTACCGCATTTACAATGAGGAGAATCTAACCTTGTGAGAAATATGACCATTAAACATAGCCAATATGTTATAGACAAAAGATTACCATAGAAAACGATATAATGATCAATATTATGATCAATCCGATAAAAAATAGTGATTAGATTACCACAAAAACTATAGAATGATCGGCTATACGCTCAATCCGCGGTAAAAATGCTTATTTACGGCGCAGATATAAACTTCATTTAGCAGGGGGAAAAATCAATGAAAGATGAATCTCTTCACTAAGTCAAAGCCTTAATCGATGCTAGATCCTATTCATCAACATTGTAATTTTTTTCAGATAACTACAAGATAATCAACCTCTGCATGAAAGTATAAGTGATCCGAACACAAAATCAAACAAGCTAAAAACAAAACTGGATAAAGTTTGCATTTTTCTGAGAATAAGAACGAACCAATCTCACCAGAGAAAGAAATGGACGCCGAGCATGACCTGAAGCGAGTAGTCATAAATCCCAATGCAATCATTAAGCGCCAACTTCCTCAACTCGTCCTCGGGACCAGCTCGCGTCAACCAACCATCGAACACGCCATTCTCCAACAAATACTCGATCCGCCGCATCGTCGCGTCCCGCTGCTGCTCCATCGTCTGGTTGAAGTCCAGGCGCCACGAAGACCCGGGACCCGACACACCGCCGGCCGAACAGCCCGCTCTGCAGCATAAGGTTGGAACATCCAGTCCCGGTCGTCGACGTTGTGGCCGTCGAGGGCCGACCGGAGCTCCTGCGGATCGAACTCGGCGGCAGGCTCGGAGGCCTCCGGCGGGGCGTAGAGGAGGCACGGGGTGGGGCGGACGACGGAGGTGGGCGGCGGGTCGTTATGCTCGAAGTGGCGCGAGAGGCCGGAGGCTATGCCGGACGGAGCGGCCAGAGGCCGGCGGCGCCATCGGCGGTGGGGACGGTGAGGAGGATGGCTTTGATGGTGTTCGGCATTGGTTTAAGTGGGGAGTAGAGGTGTGACGTGGCATGGAGGGTATCAACGAAATCAAAAGAATTTTATGTAACCAATTGTTGATAATTATGTCATGTTAAATAATAAAATAATAATAATAATAACTAATTTGTTATAAGGTGGACGGGTTGGCTTTTCTCAAGTAATAGTAGGTGGCGTTGTTTGTCTTTTTGTATATACGTTGATTTGACAAAGATTCATTCACGTTAACTATTTTTTTCTAAACAATATTTTGAATAATTTTCTATTAGGTTTTTTAAGCAAATTATATTTGATCAAATTATTTAGTCAACTTAATTTTTTTGTAATTCATTAATGTTTATAAATTGATTTATAATTATATTATTTTTTAGTTTATTCTTCATTGACACGATAATCAATGTCATAACACTTATATTAATAAAAAATTAAATTAAATTAAATTAATAAAAAAATAACATGATAAAAGGATAAATCTAATTAAAAATATGTAAAATATAGGGTATGTAATTTAATTTATATTATGACCATACTAATTCATTATTATGTATATTTTAATATTATTATCTCCTTATATATTTACTTATTTTTTAACAAATTATTTTTTAAATTAACTTATCACTTTTAACGATATATTGTTTGTGACCGCGGCGAAGTGGGGCTGGCTGAGGCGGTGTAGAGGTAGAGGGCGGCCGGGCAACAGCGACGGAACGACGTCAGTGGTGGGAGATTTTTTTTTTAGAGGAATCGTCCTTGTAATCGGACATCCCAAATGTAAGCTCGCGGCAAAAAACTTTTTCCACCCCAAGCTCACAATCACTTTACCTATATATATATATATAAAATTTTTTTGCCCCATGCTCACAATAATTTTACCTATATATATATATATATATATATGTATCCAACGCTCTAGACAAATTTGAGGTGACTTATTGACGAAGCGTTTATAACTCGTGGTTTAACCCATGTTGATTTCTAAGAGTAATAACTTAATTAAGTTTTAAAAAATCACTTAACCACTAAATGCTCTTATGATATTTTTGTTATTTCTGAAAAAGAATTCAGTACTGTGATTCTCGAGCTATTTATTTATGGGTCTTACATCCAATAATGGTTGTAAGACCTTACAATAAATTATTTTTCTTTGTTATGTGGTCAGGTTTATCCGTCACATAATTTAAGTTAATAATTTATATATTACGTAATTCAAATTAGATTTTGGTTAAGCACTTGGTGGCGTACTTTACAATATTACAATATTAGGTTTTGAAAATTTTAATGAATCAATGCGCTCACATGCCGTGTACAGAAGGGAAAATATTTACGGACGCGCATATAAACAGTAATAATAATTTGAAACATATCCACTCATTCTCAAACCCCAAGTCCTTGCTCATTTCAAACTGCACATTTTGTGTTAACAATTGTTCATTTTGTCAAATTATGAACGGTCAATATAGTACATTTAACTGTGATCAACATGCAAAAAAAATTAATCTTACAAAAATAGTGTTTGTGTAACACCCTTCGTCTAAGAATCGAATTAGAAATCGAATCGAATTAGAAATCGAATCGATTAATGTCTAAAACTGTAACACCTTGTTTCGGCTCTCCTGGGAACCGAACCCGAAAATGTCACCGGCGACCGAACCGTTTGGCTAATCTACTAGTTCGGTTAAGTTGACCCAGATCTGCCCTTGGCGTGTTAAGATAAGGATGCAACCATGAGATGCATGAATGAGAACAATTAGGTTTAACTGGAGTCCTACATGCATGTGATGATATGCAAGCAAAACAAAACCATTCAACAAGCAAGAAATTTAAATAAAAATTCATTAATATTTATGAAAAACGGACAGAATCTCCCCTACAAGTGCAATAGGGCCAACCTCCGTCCACAATAAGGGTATATGAATATTCTATTAAAATACGATGAAACATGACAATCTACCGTAGCATTCATCATTATCTCATTTGTTTCCATCTGAGCTGAGTCTGAACTCCAAGGTTTCCTACTCATTCACAATTATCCATTCGTTTCATGATAAGCAATTCATCAAGACAAAAACATTCTAATTATCATTCACACAGCATTAACACACCATCATTATACATTACACGCGATAGGTACATTTGTAGCGCAGTTCAGTGCTGCTCCTCCGCAGTCCGGACAACTTTTATCCCTCGCATTTCTCACCTACATATATATAAAAACGTTAGCAACAGGCGTCACTGGTCCGGAAATAACTAATATCAAACTGAAACATGAGAGAAAAATCTCATGGAAAGCAAACCATCATATATATCTTCCTCGAGAACTCTCATAAGGGCAACTACAGAGGAGCCGTCGAGCAGTTGACCCCAACAGCATCTCGATCTATCTGGTACTGTGCTGCCTCACGACACTTCTTTTTCAGTACTTCACGTAAAACTTTTATCCTAAGCCCTCTTCGAACCTCCATATCTCTCCTGACCTTGAGCACATAGGCCGAGTACCCTCAGACAGTCGCCTTTAGTACCCTTTGAACCACAAGCCCGGACATGCACGAGTACTAAACAGTACCCGTAAAATTCAATGTCCTCCGGGTGTGAGGAACTCAAACGCGGAGTTGTCAGGATCCCTCGGGAATGGAACAATCCGCTGGCACTAATCCAGAGCCCACTTTGACCATCACGGTATCCGCTCATGGTACGTGCAAGTCGATTCATCTCCTCTTGTCTCACTGAAAACTCGATAAAAATTATCTATAGGGCTGGGTTGGGATTTATTATAATAGGCCCGAAGGCAACCTGAGGTGGATCTTATTTTCGAAAACAAGCTCGAGGGATCTCATCCTCGAGGGTTATTAATCCAGAAAATTGTTGGTTGAATGGCCCGAGTTAAGTGGGATTCGATAAAACGCCACTTAACTCGTCCTGCACATGGTAAATCAAATACACAATAGAGTAGCGTAAAAACAGAGAATGAGTCCTAAACGGACCTAGTAGAAGCTCCAAACGGGTCCATGTGCCTAGGTGGTGAGCTCCTACACTGTACATCATGGTTGCATGAATCGGAATCGGAATCGGAATCGGTTTTCCAGGTGAATCGGAATCGGTCTGAATCGGCCAAGAATCGGTTCAGTTGAATCGGTCCAAATTAATTTAATCGGTCATATATAATAATTTGACAATTTATAATATAAATATATTAAAATTGGGTATTGATGTTATTTTGATATTATTCTATGTATTATAGTTTCTGATATTTTTAAATATTTTTTAAGATTTTTTAAATTATTTAGAATTAATTATTATTTTTGACTCGAGTTAGACTCGAGTCAACTTTTAATTACGAGAATGCCACTCTTTACCCACGCCGCCGCCGGCCCGGTCGGCGGCGAGTCTCGCGGCGGCGATGTCGGAGGATGTCGGCAGCCCGGTCGGACGAACAGTCAGCGGCCCGCAGCCGGCGGCGAGGCGGCCCGGAGCGGCGGCGAGTCGGCGGCGAGTCGCGGCGATTCGTGCGTCACAGCCCGATTCGGTCCGGCCACACTTCGGCGGCGACGTTGCGAGGTCGGCGGCGAGGTCGGTAGCCCGGTCGGCGGCGAGCCGGAGTCGGGGAGCACGGCGGAGGGCGGAACGGGCAGCGGCGGGCGGCGGCGGCGGCGTGGGGGGAGCGGGTTTGATTTTAGGTTTTTAAAATCCAAATTACCATTTTACCCATGCTTAAATAATTTAATAAAAATCATACCTAGGGTATTTTAGTAATTTCATTAAAAAAACCGATTCCGATTCCGATTCCGATTTAAATCGGTCGGAATCGGCCGAACTCGGCCGATTCCGAGGCCGATTCGGGGCCGACCGAGTCGGCCCCGAAATCGGATCGGCATCGTGCCGATCCGATTTAAATCGGCCGATTCCGCACGGAATCGGCCGATTCCTGCAACAGAGCTGTCACATACACAATCAAGCTAAAAGCTAATGCCCGCATAATGAATCACACATCCTATAGCATGCATACACAATCAACACAATCACGCATCAATCAACACACATCAACCTATATCAATTCTAGCAAGTCTACTTAGGCTAGTTTGCATTAAATCATGATCATTACCTAGTTACCCTAATTAGTTTCTTAGCCTCCATTTTTAACACCACTCAATCAAACAAATTTCATATTTTATCCTTAATCAAATCTACATTTATATATATTACTATAACACACAATTCACCAATCCTAGCATGCAATTCTAATAATCAATACTTTCAAATAATTAAGTTAAAATAAATTATACTTCACGTCATCGAAAATCGGCGACGACTAGGGTTTCCGTTTCGTGGCTCGAAACTTGAATTCGGCACCTAGCGGCGTCTGAAGTCCGATCAGATTGGACCGGGTGCGTTCGGTGGATGATCCGGCGAATTTCCCATGAATCCAATTTTCTGGCGGATTCCGGCAGTTTTCCGGCGATGATTCGGGATGGGGCAATCAGGGGGTCTATCGGCACCAGCTCAACGAGCTTGGTCCGATGGTGGTATCAAACAAAGCAGCCGGGGCGGCGATGGCTGTCGGCGACGGTGTCGAAAGTGGGTGGCAGCAGTGGCGTGCTCCGATTGGGGCTACGGCCAGCCTCGACGATGGTCGGGATGATGGGGGAAACGTCAGCGACGGTGAGGGGGTGGTCGTCAGGGTCACAGCGGCGGCGGTGTGGCCCGGACGGTGGCGAATAGACGAGGGAGGGTGTCGCGGCTTGTGGGGTGATTCCGGCATCGTGGCGGCGAGACGGTGGCCGGGGTGGGTCGTGGCGGCATGGCGACTGCACGGTGGGGTGGGGCGGCGTTGATCGGCGGCAGCGCAGCGGCGACACAAGGCGGCGGTGATAGGGTTTTGGGAGGGTAGGTGTCGGGAAGGAGAAAAATGCCCTCAATGGCAAACTCGTAAATAAGTATTAACTCGATTCCTACTTGAGTCAAAATAATAACTAGTTCGTAATAAATTCTAAAAAAACCAAAAAAATATGGAAAAATCTCATAAAATAAAACAACCACAACAACATCCAATGGCATGCTATATAACTAATAACCCACCCGAATACCATCTAACACGTCCTACTGTGTTATTCGGCCTAAACTAATTCTAGGATCACAACACACAAAAAATAATAAAAAAATAAAATCATCAACTGTATACTCTCATATCTACTGATAACTCAGTTTGCTGATGCGTATCTGTCGCTATCATCGATACTTGGGTATACAAGAACCCTCATAGCACGTGCACACGGTCGGCCTCGGCCCCGCACACGTGTTCTGAAAGCTGAACCAACTTGGACCACGGTCGAACCGAATGGCTAACGATTATAAAACCCTGACTCGAGTCGTGGGTTTTATAAAAACTATTATTTTATAATACTCGATCAATAATATAGATCGAAATAACCTACTTGATGTTAAAAGAATAGAAAATATTGTTAAATCTATGTAAAAATTTGTCAAATATAAATAAAAGTATAAAAAACTGCGCAGAACTCAAATGTATGAAGCGTTTATCTGTCTTCGCACCAAAACCGATATATATATATAATAGAAAAAATATCAGTAACGAGTGTTATCCATCTATAAATAACTAATAGTCAAATTGGCACAAAAGAGCTGACCCTCATGTTAAATGAAATCATTTATATACTTCTTCATAGAATCTTTCATAAAGACGTTAATTAGGAGTCGCCAGCCTCGGCTCAACAGCATACCATTCTTACTCATCTCTTTCCTCGGCAAACTTTAAAACTGTTCTTTGCATGGGTAAATAAATTTCTTTTTCTGGTTCCTTCAGCTCTCTATATCTTTCGTATCACTCTTAGTCCTGAGCACAGAGGCCAAGTACTCTCCGGCATGCTCTTTAAGTACTCTTTGAAATCATAACTTTACACATGCACTACATTGTAGTACTAGTAATCCTTCATACTTCTCCATATTTGAGGAATTTAATGGTGGAATTATCAGGATCCCTTGAGAATGGAATAACCTGCTCACCAATCCAGAACCCGCTTCGACTGGTACACGCCCTCTCGTGTAGCACAATTGTCGGTTTTCCCTTATCTCGTATCTCGCTAAAAAACTTAAGAAAATCATATATAGGTTTGGGAAGGGATGTACATAATAAGCCCGAAGGCAATTGGCAGTGGATGTTATTTTCAAAATCAAACTCAAGGGATTTCATCTTTGAAGGATATTAATCACAGAAATAAAATGCGTCTAAATATCCCGTGTTAAGTGAGGAACAACCACTTAATATGTTTTGCGATCTGAAAATCAAATCAGCAATAGACTATAGCGACAAAAGCTGAGAAGGGTCCTAACGAACATATGGTCCAAGCTCCAAGCATGACGCCTCATCTACGTCGAGCTTAGATTCTGAAACCTATATCAAAATCCATTACTAAATAAAATATTGACATCTCTATATGATGCATACTCATAGTGTGTGCTCACATCATCAATACAACATAATAAAGAAGACAATGCTAAATAAACCTACAACTAAACATCCAACACACAAATCGAGACATAATCAAAAAATAACTAATAAATAAATATACTCATAAATTAATAGATAAATAATAAATACATAAAAATTATAAAACTCTAATCATAAAGTAATAATATAGTTATGTTATATAAATATACGACTAATACAGTAAATATCATATATATTTGTATTAGTAAACATATAAATAATTAAATAAATAAAAACATAATAATTCAAACAAATAAGTAATTAAATAAATAATTAGTTAGTATTAATTAATCATGAATAATAATAATATCATAGTTATCTAATACGGAATAAGCAATTAAATACAAATAAATAATAACATACATGAAACGAATAAATAGATAAATAAATAAATAAATAAATATAATTTAATAAATATAAATAAGACTAATATTAATAAGTAAATATATCATTAATAATAACAAATAATCATGTAAACATTCATCGTATACGATAAACATATAAATAAAAATAAATAAAAATAAATAGATAAATAACCAAATAAATAATAAGTAAATAAATAAGAATACTTATAATGCCACAATATGCTAAATATGAAGGTGTCTCGAATTACCAAAAATGGTTGAAAGACGGTTGAAAATGGGTTGAAAATGAATTGAATCGGGTTAATTCACGAAACCGAACCAAACCGGGTCGGCCGAGTTAACTTAGTCTGGGTCAAATAAACTAGTGGGCTAGGTTGGCTGGGATAGTCTGGACTACTGGACGTGGACATGGACACAGGCAAACAAGCACTGCAAATAGGTGAAAATGACTCGGACTGGTAGGCGTGAACGCACAAACGCAGGCAAAAAGTGTTCGACGAAACAGGCGGCACCCGTTGCCAGAAAATGTTGATGGCAGTGAGGTTGGGGTCGCCACCGGTAGGGATCGACGGCTTAGGCAATGAGGAACATGGTGGTGGTGGCGATTGACAAAGTCTGACAACCTATTAGCTGGAAATCGACTAGAAATGGGGCAAAATCGCCGTCGGGTGTGGTGGCGTTGCCGGCGGTGATCGCGGCCACGACATTGGTCATAGGTGGTCTCAAAATAAAGATTTTGGCAAGATGAACCTATCTAGGTGGTTGACCTCATCGAAGGCGACTCGCTGGCATTGAAAAATGGCCTGAAAAGCGGCGACAGTGGTGGAAATTGGCGGTAAAATTGCCATCTCCGATAGCTACTGTGGCGGCACCGGTGCTAGACCTATGCGTATATATATATATATTAGACACACATACAGAAAGCTCGGATGAAAATCGTCCAAAATCAAAACTGACTCGAGTCCTACAAGGTGACTCTATATGTGAGACTAAAGGCAAAATAGCTAAATGAGCCTTAAAACCCTAAACTCAATTGGTAAAAATTTACGATTCAATCAAATTGGGCCCACATGGGCAATCTAGTAGCCCAAAATCCTTAATATGTATATAAATGGAATACCTTAAAAATTCCAAACAAATGCTAAACGTTATAACAACCTAGATCGAGGGCTAAAACCCTGACTAAGACATAAAAATCATCTGTATACCATGTATATACACTAATAACTCATATTTTGCTATAGCCTAACTAAAATTATCATTTGCATGCTCAGACATACTCAAGTCATTGTAACATGCTCATATAACCATCTAGGTATCATACTCATAGTCAGAAAACTAGTTTGGCTCAAGTTCGCTCGAACCGACACAGAGATTGGCCTAAATGAATAAAACTACAAGTGAGTAAAACCCTTACCCGAAGCTGGGTTTTACAGCTTTCATAAGATATAAAATACTATAATCTATAAATTGTATTTGTAAAAGTCATAACTTTAGTCAATCCAAACTTCAATTATGGCCTCGTAGGAAAAAATTACAAATTTGTGGGAAAGGTGATAAACCTACCTAGACAATAATGAAAAATATAAATAAAATTAATTTGGAGACAAAAAATAGAAAGATTATATAACTTATTAATATTTATTTTTAATAAAAAACGAGTTATTTGTAATTCAAAATATGATGAAAAATTAAAGAATTTACTAATTAATGCAAATAGCAATATAATGAACTTGATTAAATATTTATACAAAAGAAATATATTTAAATGATAACAAAAAAATTAATTTGAACATAACAATATAACATGGACATAATTTTAAGTAAAAGTAATAAGGCCGTTGCATAAACAATAAGGTAACATATAAATTTAAATAGAAAAAAAGATATGGAATTAGTTTATACAATTTGAGGGAGTAAGAAGGCGTGAAGTATACCATTTATTTCTGAAATAAGTAAGCAAGATTGAAGACTTGGGTCCTGGAGATTAGTTCAAAGGCATTCACAAACTCAGGTTCTATTTCCTTTTGGTGACTTAATGTTCCTCTTACAGCATTTGAAAAAATTGAAAATGAGACGACAAACATGGATACTAACAGTTTCATTCATCATCTAGTAAAACACAGCTATTTTTGTACTTCTTGCATTACTATCGTTGAAACTGCATTAACATCATTGAGGTTCACATGGTCTCCTTCTCCATCAAACTTTTGTGGTGTATATTATTTTCGAAACCATTAATTTAAAAAAATATCTAGTAGCTTATCAGCTGCATTTCATTAATGATATTAGATTTAGGTAGAAGATCATCTAAAATGTTAAAGAAAATTGTATTATTATTTTGCAAATAATGGGAATAAAATATCTAAGAAATCACTCCAATTTTTCTTCATTACGTAATTGAGTTGAGCGGACCTCTCATTTGTCTGCTACTGTCATGAACGACGCCAGGCTTGTTTGCTCTTAAAACACTCCCCATCTGAATCAATACAAACAAAGTTCTCATCTTGCGATCATCCTTTCTCGTGAACTCTAATAACTCTTGGGGGAGTTAGTGGAATAAGTATTATTGTAAGTATGAATCATATTTAATATATTTTTTATAAGATTCACAGTCCAGCTAAAAAACACTGTAAACCCGTAAAGTTAATTACACATTTCAGCCGTATAAATCTAATTTATAGGCTTATATGCAAAAAAATGTTAAGTTTAGAAGAGATTCATATTAGATTTACGACTTAAACTCATTAACAGGTCTAATCTCATTGATAATAGGTTAAAATGCTATTAATATTATTAATTTATTTTAATCATATAAATAAAATTCACGCTTTAACTAATTATCTTTTCAAATGAAATTAGGAAAACAACTTTGGTATTTATCAGAGGCCCGATTTGCTGGTTAAGTGACTAACTACCGAATTTGGGCTTGATTATCTTTAATTACGTCATGTGCTCTCATTTTTGTTGACTGAAAAGGGCCCAATTTCCTGGTCGACCGACCATCGGATGCCAGCTCTTCTCTCATCTCTTATGTTACGTTGGAAACGATATTCCCAGTTATTAAAGGTTTCACGCGTTAGTACAATTCCTCAATTTTCTCTGAAAACATAGGAATTCCTTTTCTATTTGATCCCCCGGCGTTTGCTCACCCTCGTCCCCTCCAACCTCCGCCGCCGCCGCCGCCGCCGCCGCCGCTACAAGCAAGTGCTGATTCCAAGCGATGGCCGACCAGACGTCGAAGCCGGCAAAGCAGCCGCCGCGGTTGATCGTCCGCTTGGGCCTCTTCCTCGTCGCCCACAGCACCATTGTCAGGTTCGATTCTCCGATCGCTTTGTGTTGATTGTGTTTCTCTCTCTAGCTGTTTGTCCGTGAGCTGAGTCTGGATCGGCCATGGCCATGGCCAGCGTGTTGTGCTGTATTGCAGGATTTGTAACACTCCTTCTACTTCCAGTTCTGGCGAAGAACACTTACATTTCCGAGAATGCACTCATGCCTGGTACATTTTCTCCGCGCTCTTTTTTTTCACATGTGCAATGAGCATATCTGTTTCTTCAATGTTTGGATGGCTTCCAGTGGGTAGGTTTTATTGGACGATTTGAATTTGACATTGCTGTTTCATCAAATTTTTATTGTATGCAAATAATCCATGCCTGGTACATGTTCTGAGGGATTTTTTTTTCATATTCAATGTGCTAAGGAATCACCTGCTTTTCGTTCGATTTCTTCCAATGGGTTTAATTGGAAGAATGAAGTGGATTGACAGCGTCCTGCAGTTTTGAGGGGGAAAATTCGAGTATAGAATAGAGGGAAAACAGATAGGAGTTTGGTGCTGACGTTGAGACTGGTGTAGCTTGAGGAAGAGTGGAGGATTAGATGATAATGAAGAAAATAATGCTGAAGAATTGAAGAAGCAAGAAGTGAACTGGTAAATGCTAGAAGACGAAGACCAAGTGGGACTGGAGTTGGCAACTTGGAATGAAATTTCAAATTCATTCATTGTTGAAATTTTTATACAAATCCTCAATTCCCCTGTTCTCATATATTTTCCCTTCTACCTAAGTATCATCAGACCCCTACTACCCTCATCTTAGCATATATTTATCGAGTAAACACAAACGTAACATTGTTGTTGCATTTTTGGTTTTTTATGTATGCAAACAAATGGTTCTCTTTTAGGTTCTGCCAATCCCATGTATGGTGCCAGAGATGCTGCAGAAGCTAATAATCTGGTTAGAAATTTGCTTGCTTTGCAAGTAGTGCCTGGAGATGCATCAAGGTGATAACTTTTTTTGTTGCTTGTTTTGTGTTCAATTTTCTTATAGTGCTGTCTTTTTTATGTTTAGGAGGCTTTATCCTATTGTTTGTTCACATTTTCAGGGATTTTGCGAAGGTTATTGCGAACCATATGCAGGATGTTGGGGCTGAGGTTTATCATCACAACTTCCACTCTCGGGAAAATCAGTTTCATCCGGTTCGTTTTTTCTGGGATGAACTTTTTTGGCAGACAAGAGAACGTTACTTGTGCTGCTTGGGGTCTGAATTCTATTGGTATACTAAGAGCTCCTCAAGGTGATGGAAAAGAAGCAATTGTGTTGGTGACCACGTACAATTCCACCGGGATTGATAGGAGTGGCATTCTATCACTGGGTCTTGCTTACTCTGTTTTCTCTCTGTTAAGCCGTGTTGATTGGTTGGCAAAAGATATTGTTTGGTTGGCTGCAGATTCTCGGTATGGAGAATATAATGCAGTAGCTTCATGGTTAAGGGATTATCATAACCCCACCTTTCTTAATGGTTATGGACCAGTAACTTGTGAAATGGGTTTGCCACTCAAAAAGAGGGAGCTAGGGATATTTAAACGTGCAGGAACAATGGCTGCTGCTTTGGTCTTAAAAGTTACCGGCAAAGAAAGAAAGATCAAAAGTGATGCGCTTAAAATATATGCAGAAGCATCTAATGGACAGATGCCAAACTTAGATCTAATAAACATTGTGAATTATTTAGCTATTCACAGGCAAGGTTTCCATGTAGAAGTGGCGTCATCATATTTGCTAAAGAACACTAAGTGGTTAAAAACTGTGGGAGATGTATTGCAATGGATTAACAAAATTGCTGTCAGTTTAAATCCTCGGTGGGGATTTGGAATTTCGTCATCTGAATACACTGACGGTATTGCAACACTTGCTAGTTCAATCTTTTACCAGGTATGCTAAATTAGTATTTTGGATTTATCTGTACAGTTTATGATTTTACTTATTAGTGAATTATACGTAGGCACTTGGTATACCTACTGGATCTCATGGTGCTTTCCGAGACTACCAAGTTGATGCTATTACTTTGGAGATGTCTCCTGAGGTATCTGTAAATACAGACATTGGACTGGTAGGATTTCTTCTAAAGGGTGGCAGGTTAGTGTTGGATTCTCTGCTTGACTTGCTGATTGCAATTATAACTTGATTAGAGTGTATAAATCAGCGATATAGTTTACATCTTCCACATGTTTGACCTAAAGATAAATGTAAGTGGGACGAAGTCTGCTTCTTCCTAATGCTTCTGTTGTATTGGCTTTGCTTTTCTTGATTATTGTAGCCAATGTTAGGATGATAGTTTATTATAAAATATTTGCAATGATCATATCATGACTCTTCTTCTTCACCATATTCAAGCCTTTTAGGGAACACAAGGGCCCAAATAAATAACTCTTTTTCCATTTCTTTGGTGTCACCTCTTAACTCTGACATGATATTGTATTTCTTTTGCTCTTCAAATTCTCAAGAAAATATTTTTACGGTCTCACACAAAACACACGGTCTCACATCTTTATGACTATAAGCTTTTTGATATTCTGTGCAATTGCACTGGAACCTTTCCTGTGTATGCTTGATAGTAGCTACCTTTTTTGAGAAAAGTCTCAATGGAAGCATTAGTAGGATCAGTACAATTGCATGTTGTTAGTCACATTATAATGATCTTTAGTATTATTCTTATTGTGCAGATTAGTTGAAGGAGCCATCAGATCTGTAAATAATCTTCTGGAGAAATTTCATCAATCTTTTTTCCTTTATTTCCTAACCTCTCCTGGGAAGTTTGTTTCTGTCGGAGTTTATATGATTGCGTTTGCATTGCTCATTATACCTCTGCCAGTAGTTTCGGCTGCATTATATTCTCATAGTAAGCAGAGAGGCAGTTGTGTGGTAGCAGGCATGAAATCCAGTGATGGATACGCTGTACTGCAACCTGAGCTTGAATCATGGAAGTGGCTTCATGCTGCTAAGGTTGTATTTGTAATGCATTTGTGGGCAGCCATTGTTTCTCTATTACCATATCTTATCTACCAAATGCCACGTGGCACTTCAACCACCTATTTATTAGCATGGCTCTTGATTTCAGTTATCATCCTTTTGGTACTAAACCTAATATTTGGTTCTCCATTTTATGGTGGTGGATCTCTAATCAGAAGGCAATCTCACATAGCTGACTGGGCCATTCTGAAATCTGTGACCATTGCTGCAGCTTCAATTGGCTTATGCATCATGTCAATAATTAATTTTGCTACTGCTCAGTTGGGTGCAATTCTTGTAGTTGTAATGTGTTTGACTATCTGTCCTGTGAAACATATCCTTGGGAAACCATTGGCAAAGGGTTGTCCCTTACTGGCGTTGAATCTGGCGGTCATAATTGTTGGATTTCCACCGATTCTTCTGCTTATTGGGAGAGGTTTATATGAGGGATTCTCAGACATCAATTTTGGTTATTTCTGGGATTGGACAGAATCACTTTGGTCATGGGATAGTGCAACTTACCTCTACTTAACATTAGTACATCTTCCTTCCTGGTTGTTATGTGCCCACATATTGTTGCATCCGCTGTAGCGGCATTCTTGATATGATTCACATATTGGGAGCATTTGCAGCTTGATTATGGAGTTATGCGTTGCTGTTGCTTTAATAATGGCCACTGATTTAAGGGTGGATGCCTATGAAAAGAGCAGAAAGATTTAAAATGAGTGGCATTTTCTCCACTAAATTTCAAGCAGCAGGGAAGCCCACTTCTCAAAAGATTACAGTTCAGTAGGCGGGTTTATCTCCCCACAAACAGAGTGCTATGCACTTTATGATGTGGAAGAGCATCTTCAAAAGTTTGGTATCGTAAACATTTGTAAACTTTCCTGCTCGACAAGTTGTATTGCAGTGACACTTACTTCAGATAACTTGTTTTTGGCCCCGTCCTTAGACTCTTAACTTGTAATATCGTGCTCCCTTGGCACAAGATTGTTGGCATTGGATGGTTGTCCATGATTGTGTTTGAAAAAGAAAAAAATGCAAACAAACACAACTCCGCATGATTGATTAAAAGCTCAAAGCTGACGGCGAGGTGATTGGCAATCTTACGTAAAGCAATGTAGACGATCATGAAATTTGTATGTCATTTTCCTCTGATTTTTTCATGAACTCTTTTCTCTTTTCAAGAAAAACATTCCTCTCAATATTCGAAAGATAATAGAGTATGAACATGAATGGCCCGTTTGTCTCTTTCGCATAGAACATTGAGGCTGCAAGGCTGTGTGATTTTAGGTACTAGCCACTTACGATGCGCGGGGATTGATATATATCAGAGACTACATTTGCCGTTAATCTAAATATCATATATCATGCATCATGCGTTATTAATTTAAAAACATAATATGTTAGGTGAATAAATAATTTAAAAATATATAAAACGTAATATAATTTTTTATAGTCCAACTATGAATAGCAGTGCAAAATTGACGACCATAATATATTTAATGTAATAAAATGACGGTTATGATCATGACAAGAAAAATACATGCATGACTTATAAAAACAATAATTGGTGTTTCAAATTTTAAAAACCTGGAATTACAAATAATACATATATAATAGGCCTAACAATATATGTAACTCGAAACAAAATATAGCTGCACAATAACAAATCATACCTCACAAAACCACATATACAATTTTTTATGCCAACTCTTCTAACTACATATGTCCTTCCTGTACAAAAAATACTAACTTTACACCTTTTCAATTTGTATTCATGGAAATTAAGATGGTTGAAAATCAAAATTGTAAGAATTATATTTATATGCAATATTTTTGTTATTTTGACATATTAAAAAATTTTGCAATAAAAACATCATAGGGTAAATATTATTGCTCATGCGAAACTTAAGGGAGCAACAAAATGACCTATTTTTTCGGTCCATAATACCTACAATACTCACATGGTTTTTTCGGTCCATAATCACCTGATTGAATGCATGCGGGAATCTTGGCTAGTATATATAATTGCTAATTAACTAGGGTTCTTGTTCTTTTAGCTGAAAGTCTCCAGCATACTGAGCAATGCTCCCTACGTGCTGTTGCTGCACTGCAACATGTGTAGTAATGATCCTTCCTCGGCCAGGCAAGCTATGTGTTTCCATCTCGACCGCAATCTATCACCAACCTTGGCTTATGTCTAGTTCCCTCAGATTTTTGGCAACATTTCATTCAATGACATGTATGGCACGTCATTGAGATGTGGTCCTCAGGTATACGGCCAAGAATAATAATGTGCGTCTTCACATGAGACATATGATTTCCACAACAATGACAACTTAGTTATTCATGCATGAAAGAAAACAAACAGGGACAAAATCGATGTTGAAAATCCTATTGATCTCATATAAATAAGATATTGTTGACGGTATATACGTATATATACATCAACGATAATGTTAAATTTTTTGGTGATTTAAGGATGCTGTATTTGAGTGTAACTTCAGAGGTATCTGCTGGGCATGGATGGTCTCGGGGGACCTGTTATTCTAGTGCCGCATTATATTCTATTTCGCTCTCAGTTATATTTTTTAAGTTCCAAAATGAACTCTTTTTGTATATAGGCGCAGAGGCAAAAGACCAACAAGGGCAGCATCAATCACATCGAGGTTCCTTCGGTTGCATCTCAGGTGCATGATCAAGAGAGGAACAATGCAACCACGACGGTGGCGTCACGATTAACCGAGGCTTCCATTCTCGCTTCATGTGCTTACGAGGAGCACACAAAATGGGGCAAAGTGGTAGAGTTATTATCATCATTATATATATATATATATATATATAGTTGATGCATGTAATCGCTCTGATCCACATATGCTTATGCTATGATTGTGTTATAACAATAACAGGTTGGATTTCTGTGTTGTGGAGGACTTCTTTACCAGGTTCGTTCTGCATTGTAGACCCCTCAAGGCCTGCATTCTTGGGCACAACCCCAATCTCCATGCGAGACACATTGGTTCAAAGCAAGAGATGGTCATCAGGTTTGCTGCAGGTGGCTCTTTCCCGCTTCTGTCCCCTTACATTTGGGGCAGCCAGGATTACTACTCCCATGAGCTTGTGTTTTGCATCTCTTGCTTTTTGGGCGTGTGTACAACCACCTTGTCGGTGTGTGTACAACCAGCCTAGGCTGCCTCGATAACACCACAACCTCCACTAAGTTTCCCTCACAGCCGAGAACAAAACCCATTTGAAAGCCACCGCTGGAGAAAACCTCCGTCGCCAAAAATTCTTCGAGAAGCAGTTCGCCGAAATAGTGTAGCAGTAGAAAATAACAACAAGCAGTCAACTTTGGGCCCTCTGTTCGACCAGCCTAAGTCGTCTTCGACCACGCCACAACCTTCACTAGACTTCCCTTAATACTTCCAACAAACCCAAGTCAAGATCCGCCGTCGGAAGAGCCACCAGTCGCCAGAAAACCACCCAAAAGAGGCCTGCCTGAGTAGTGCAACAGTAGTATTCAACCAACTTCTCGGACTCCGTCTAGTTGATCACTGCCATCGTAGGACAAGACACCATCTTAAATCGGTCATTTTCATTGTCGACTACAAAACCAAGTCAAGTCCTACAGCATTTAGCCGCCACAGTCACCGGAAAACGGCAATAAGTGGTTGGGCCATACACAGTGCCGCCAAATTTTTCCACCATCATTGTCGCCCACCAGGACCACCATCGATTGTCGGACCACCACCAAGACACTTACTGGTCAGAGATCTATCAATCTGGGCAGTCTCCCCTCACCGTCGTTGTCGAAAAAGCTACCACCGAAGCCCCAAAGCCACCGCTGCAATTGGGTTCGTCATGCCCATTTGTTGTTGTCCACATCCGTAAGTCTTGCCAGATCCACGACCAGCTCCACTGCCCCATGGTTGACAGCGATCGTAACCCGACCCGGACCTGCGATCACATCCGTGTACCGCCTGCAACACAAATTGAACTGGCATAGCGTGTACCACTTGCAGCCTCAGCGCACTCAGCATTTCCTGAAGCTTGCATACAGCACCATTTGGTGCACTGTGCACCACCTGCAGCTTGGCGCACCCAAATATAAATTCTAGCCTTCATACGCTACCTAGCATAGTCCAGTATTTTCTTGGTTTTAACCAACCCAAAGTAGACCAATTCAGTCCATTAGCACTTCGAAAATAATTTGAAGGCCTTTTAGACCTCAGATCAATACAAAACTTACTACCCTACTATTTTTAAATACAGAACGCAGTGATGGGGTTATTTTGAAGATTTAAAGACAAGAAAGGAAGGAACCAGAGCATTAGAGTCGAAGATTTCAAATGCGAGTCAACTAAAAAGGGGCAAAATTTACTATTTTGACTAAAATATAAAATAAAAGAAGAAATAACGGATTGTGAATAATAATCTCACCATTGATTGATTTCAAGATTTGAGTTAAATCCCAAGAAGCCACATAAAATTTTTTTGTGCCTTTCCTCACTTGTGATGTTTTATTTTTATTTATTTTCTGCTCACATGATTTTTTTGCTTATCAAGGGCATTTTTAGTCTTGCTAAACCCATTCAATCAACCCAAAATGAAGACTGAATTCAAACAACTTAATAATAAACTAAAAAGTGATAAAAGATAAGCAATTATTGCATTTTGTTCTTTTTCACACGTGATTAATTCTAGTCACGTACATAAGCTTAATGATAAATTAAAAAACCAACCAAAGATAAATAAAACTTGTCGATAAATCCAAATATAGCAAAATATACATACAAACCTGATAAATGTGACATCAACATATAAAATAAAGTTGTAAAATTGATAAAAGTTATATTTATGTATTAAATAAATATATAAAATTGATAAATAATTTATCTCATTATTCAATATATAAGTATCGTAAGAGGTAAGATGGGGATATCTTGCTTAAGATCAGGACTTATATATGCCATGCCTATGGAGACGCCAATTGACCGTTATACAAATTTTTTCCTTCCTTAACGCCGTCCTAAAATGACGTAAACAATATTGTCACTTTTTAGCTTTAGAAATAAAAGCTTGCCCTTGGGTACAATCGTTTTTATGTAAGAGCTGCGACCCGCTATACTACACCAGCACTGAGAGGAGAAGAGAGGGCCTATGGCCACGGAAGGTGAAGCAGCTCCTCTCCACAAGGCATGGATGCAGCAACCTCGCGCCTTCATCAACAGAGTCTTCACTCTTCTCCACTCCTGCATGCTTTTCGCCATGTTTTACTACCGAGCAACCACCGCTTTCTCTCCCTCCACCTCTGCCGTGCTGTTGGCCCGAGCCATATCTTTCATGGCCGAGGCTGCCTTCGCCTTTTGCTGGCTCCTCAGCCAGCCTTTTGGGTGGCGTCCCGTCACCCGGGAGGTGTTCCCGGAGCGGCTACCGGCCGATGAATCGCTGCCGAACATCGACGTCTTTGTTTGCACAGCGGACCCAGAGAAGGAGCCAGTGGTGGAGGTGATGAACACGGTCCTCGCTGCCATGGCGATGGATTACCCAGCCGAGAAGCTAGCCGTCTACTTGTCGGACGACGGCGGGTCGCCGGCGACGTTGAATGCCATGCGAGAGGTTGCCTCCTTTGCCACCGCATGGCTGCCCTTCTGCAAGAAGCATGGAGCGGTAGCTAGATCGCCGGAGGCCTATTTCTGGGCGCCGGAACATGGACATATTCGCGGTGGCCATGATTTCATTGAAGAAAGACAAAAGATGGAGGTAAGTGACACTTCATTCCTTAGCTTGTTTTTCATTCTCATCGCCCAATGGTTTTTCTTGGGTTTTGATTATTTATGATTTCTAGGGCCCATTAATATTCATTTAATTAACAATTAATAATATTATTATTTATTATTTAAAAAATATTAGAATATAATTTAAGCCAAATTAAGAATTCTTAAAAAATGGTAAATTTAAATAAATTTATAATTATTCATATTACTTACTCAATTAAAGTTTGTTACTTTAGCAATATATGCTTGTTTAGAATTATTATTTACTTATGTATTTATTTATTTTATTTATTATTAATAAAATTTAAAGTATAATTCTATCTAAATAAAAAATCTTAAAGTAATATATTCCATCTAATTATTATAATTTTACTTAAATTTAATTTTTTTACTTATTAATACCTACTCAATTAAAATTATTATGTACATATTTTTAAAATAAAATTACAATTGATTTTAATTTTTATATACAAATATTTCCTTTTAAAAGCAGATATTTTTCAATGTTACATATTCATCATTTTATTTAAAAATAATAATTAGTGATATTTTTTAGAATTAATTTTGTATGTTGTTAATATATTTTATCAATAAATTGTGTGGGTTACTTAGCTAGTTATTTATTGTAAAAGAGAATTATTTTCTGTATTACCAATCATTAAGGGAAAATTCATCACAATGACAATATAATATTGCCATCCAAGTTAGTTTAAATAAAAATTAATCGATCCATCTATTTTAAATAATACTCAACCTGAATTAATTTTTATTGATAAAATTAAAAATAAACTTACATAAAAAAAGATTGCCGACCATGCCAAAACTAGCTTTGAAATCAATTATGGGCCATATAGGGCTTGTAATTATGAGACCCCAATTCTTGATGGGAAGGGACACCAAACAAATGCCTCTCCTTCTATCCCTCAGATAGATTGAGAGGGAGGGCAGAGCTTTTAGTTTTTTTCATGTTGTCAAACAGTTGAACAATAAAAATAGATGGTGACTGCCTGATTGAATTAATCGAGTCATATAAGAACAAGGTTTAAATCTCTTGGTCTATTAGGATGCATCAGCTACATACATCACTACATTGCCACTTGACACCTATCGTAATGATAAATAGCTCGTTTCGCCATTACCTTATCTTGGATTCTCTAAGACTTCTAGAGCGGGGGACTTAAGACCATAAAATAAGATAATTTTAAAGTTAGTCTAAAGGCAATTGTCAAATCAATAGCCAAATCTTAACCAGACGTGGCCTGTCTAAAACTAGGGGCGGTTAGATCTAACCACTACTAGGAGGCTCTGTCCAAACTAGTCGTTGTTGGGGCTGTCATTTGGGTCAAGTTTGTTTTTTATATTTTTGATCAATTAATTCTCACTCAGTGATGGTATTTGGGATAATTTTAATATATTTTTATTTTTTATAAATACATTTTAATTTCCCCACGTAATAAGTTTAAAATTGTTTTCCTTTTTTTTTTAGTAAAAAACTCAAACTAATACTATCTTATGCCAGCCGGACTCACATTATTTTCAAGTCTTGCCGTCGAATATTTAAATGTTGTATGCACCTTCCTTTTTAAGTGAGTGGACTAGGACAACTTAAATATCTGTACGGACGTGCCGTGGTCATTCTCATGACATAGCCCATTCTTATGATAGAGCTCATCGCTTGACGGTTGCTCATATCATTGATATATAAGTTGTATTATTACATCATCCCTGATCTCATATGATTTAGACGTGGCAAATTAAGATACAATTGCTTGACGGATAACATAAGTTTATAATTTCGATTAAATAACATAATTTGTCAATGTCAAGTCATCGGATATTTTACAACATATAAGAAAAAAGATATTACAACCCAGAATAACAGAGCAATTGTTTATTAAACCACATATGTTCTTAATTATTTGATTTAGCTAAATATACTTGTATCTTATTTCAATGTTATTCCATTAATTTATAATAACATATACTTCCCTAATTTATATTATATATATTTGTCCATCATGCTGAAAAATAAGCTCTATTTAGCCATTTCCTATAAAAATTAGGAGGTCCTAACAAATAATTCATGAATAACGACAACTCATTTGTAATTATTTAAGTGATTCTTGTATACACGAAGATCAATCTGAAATATTTGTAACTCAAATATTCAAGAATTGTCGTTATAATTTTGTGGAAGGGAAATAGTAAAAGAGTGTAAAAGTGGCACTCCTCAAGGTTGATAAATGCTTTCTTTGAGTGTCATGGTGTAATAATTAGTCCTCCAAGTTCTCTTATGTAGCATAATAGTCCACTAATTCAGAAGTTCTATAAACATTCTCTCATTTGTTACAACTAAGTTCCACTTCACACGATTAATGTATACCACATATAATTTAGAAACCTCCCCACCCTAACACTTCCTTATATCTTGACGACCTGATATTCTAATATCCAAAACAAAAAACAATGATAAGCATGAACGAAACATAAATTAATATATTTTAATCTTCTTGATATAATGGAAGTTAGAATCACCTTTCTCTCTAAAACATAGATCCATTCTTTTTCCTCTTCAAAAACAAGCCCATTGTCTTTTCACATCGAGAATTCTTTCTAAGTGAAAAAATATTAAATTGGTTTATTATTTTTCAAACAAATCCTACTAAATCTATATATAAATTTGGTTCATCAAGAATATGCAATAAAATCACTTTGAATTGTTAGTTCATCACCAAAGATAGCTTAGAACAAATAATTTATTATCGAATTATGGATTGAACACAATTATCAATTTTGCCGGACATGGGTCTCTTCTAATCTGTTCTAGTGTTTATTTTATAAACTATCCTCTCTTCAGTGATTATATACTCTTGCGAAAAAAGTGAACACTTTAATTCCAAATGCTTCTTATAGAGACTTCATAGGTTTGGTCTCCTAGGCAAGGTCTTGTTTAACAACGAAAGCCATACCATAACCTGGGTATTGGGAACACCGGTTAGAGACACATGGGGATGCACATAGGACGGAGAGTCATTTTTCTCTCCACATAACCCACTATTTTATTCTTTTCTTCCTATTTTTGCCCTTTTTTATCCTATGAGCATCTCCTTGTGCGCCCCCTGGATGGCGTTCCTGATAATTGATCATTACCATGAATGATTACGTGAACATATAGACCAATTAATCAGCAATGCTTACAAGGGAAATAATCGCCGAACAAATGTAGTCTGGCAAATTAGAAAACAAGCTGAGACTTGATGATTATTCATTTTCTTGACATTACATGTAGTTCCTTTATGGTGCATTCAAGAAGCGTGTCAATGCATTCGATCGTGGTGGAAGGGCTTCGAAGGATCGTCCAACTTTGATCGAGGTAAACAAATACTAATTCAATGCATGGATGCACCCAAATTAAGACTATTTGAATGAATTATATAATACAACCAACGTAATATTCAATATCCCATAACATGCCTAAATACCTGGTGTAATCATCTGTAAGCTCAGGTGATTAGCGACAAGACCGCTACTGATCAACATCATCACAATGATAAGACAAAAATTCCCATGCTCGTCTATGTTTCACGAGAGAAAAGCACACTCGTCCATCACAACTTCAAAGCCGGTGCACTCAACGTTTTGGTATGCGATTCCTGATCTTCGCTCATCTTACTTTTATGATTCATGTTATGTGTTCTAATTCCCTATGATATTGATAAATAATAGACGTATTAGATCAGTTTTTCTTTTGTTCTTTGCAGTTAAGGGTCTCCGGCGTAATGAGCAATGCTCCATACATACTGATGCTGGACTGCGACATGTGTAGCAACGACCCTTCCTCGGCCAGGCAAGCAATGTGTTGCCATCTCGACCCAAATCTATCTCCCAAATTGGCTTTTGTTCACTTCCCTCAGATTTTTGGTAATCTTGGCTCTAAAGACATCTATGGAAATGGATTCATATTCTTGATGAAGGTATATTGCCAGACTTTATTTCAATTAAGATGTTCTCCAAGCAAACAATCTCTGATACAACACGTCCCATGTTCTACATGCCATCTCTAGTGTTGGCGATGAAAATGATGTATGTTAAAAAAAATTGGCATGAAGATTAACTTTAATGACATTTTGTGGTTTATTTAGAGGTTCTGGCCGGGCATGGATGGTCTCCAAGGGCCCATGCTTGACGGCACTGGCTTCTACATAAAGCGCTCTGCTTTAGAGGGAGCTAAACCTGGAAGTGAGTACAAAAAATCTCCCATATAAATGTTGGAGTTTTGATATAAAAATGGTGGTTTAAAAAACTACTTTTGCTTGAGTTCTTATATATATTATATATACTTGATCATGTGATTTTGCTAGTATCATATATGGATTAACATATGTTGGAGTTTTGATATAAAAATGGTGGTTTTTGCTTGAGTTCTTATATATATTATATATACTTGATCATGTGATTTTGCTAGTATCATATATGGATTAACAACATGACTTTGATTGGAGCTGGATGGTTAGCATATTCTTCATCTATAATGTAAATATATTTCAGAGGCAAAGAACGACAGTAATATCGAACATATCAAGGAAACATCTGGCTCATCCCCTCTTCTGATTGCATCTGATCCTGTGAATCAAGATGATAGCAAAGCAAATACTAAGGATTCAACAATAGCAGAGGCTCACATTCTCGCTTCTTGTGCTTATGAAAACGATACAGAATGGGGCAAAGAGGTATAAATAAACTCATTGCCTGGCAAAGTACATTACACCAAGCTAATCAAATTAAGCACATTAACATTTGGTGATGAAGCTTCGTGATGATCAAATAGTGACATAAATATTGGGTCTCTCTCACAGATTGGATTTCTATATGGCAGTGTAGTGGAGGACTATTTCACTGGCTATAATTTGCATTGCCGAGGTTGGAAGTCAGTCTACTTAAACCCCTCAAGGCCTGCCTTCTTGGGATCGGCTCCTATAAATATGCGAGACATACTAGTTCAGAACAAGAGATGGGCATCCGGCCTATTTCAGGTGGCTCTTTCACGCTTCTGTCCTCTTACTTGGGGAGCAGCCAGGACTTCCATTCTTCAGAGCTTTTGTTACGCATCTCTTGCTTTTTGGCCTCTCCAATCTCTCTTATTGTTCTATGCTTTACTGCATCCAATCTGCCTCTTTAATCGCATCTCCTTATATCCCAAGGTCACATCATTCTCCCTAGCTATTGTATATGTATACATTTAATTAGCTGTAGGCTATAACCATTGATCTATATATATACACTATATGTGCATATATATTTACTGATCATGACGAAAGTTAAAATTTTTATAGTCAATTTTTATTAATAAATAAGAATTTACCACATTAGATATTGAATGTGAGACTAAGTTGAGATTATTATAATCCGCTCACCTTAGAAAATTTCGTTCATAAAATCCTTACACTTGACCCATAGCTATCTTCAACTCACATCCTTCTTTAGTTCATGACCGACGGTGTAACTAACGTCCTT
The DNA here is from genome assembly GCA_033002965.1 of Piper betle. Lineage (NCBI taxonomy): Eukaryota > Viridiplantae > Streptophyta > Magnoliopsida > Piperales > Piperaceae > Piper > Piper betle. The sequence continues at coordinate 17,979 of JAURVB010003206.1, read as the reverse complement.
AGTCTAGTTCACCATCTAATAAAGAATTAGGTTGTTCAGATATTATTTATAATAATCCAACTCAAAGTACAAAATAATGGGTCTAAGTCATTCATTCAAAAAGGTTAATCAAAATTTGAGATATATTATCATTTCCCACTAATAAATCAAATATTACCCTAGTAGATATTAAATTTAGGATTACATTGAAATTATCACAACTGATTTAGGGGGCTAACCGAATTTTCGGGGTAGCTAGAAATATTTTGCACTGATTCTATCCATGTATCATTTTCTGTCACTTGAGAATCACAGCATAAGGATCATTTGGCCATTTGCTTGCAGGTTTCGAGTCCATGGTTCTTTGTTTTCTTGGGGAGTTACGTTTTGTACGTGGGTATGGCTATAGGGGACTCGTTGATGAGTGGGATGCTCTTCAAGCAGTGGTGGTATGAAGAAAGAAGTTGGATGATGAAGGCGGTGTCAGCCTTCTTCTTTGGAAGCTTGAGTGTCATCCTCAAGTTCATTGGCATCGGCCAAGTAAATTTTGAATTGACAAACAAAACAACAGCAGTGGGCATGTCAGAAAGATACTCCAAGGGTGTGTTTGATTTCCAAGACACGGGTTTGCTGATCATACCTCTGATTACAGTGGCCATAACCAATGTTGTGTGCTTTGCAGTTGGTGTTTGGAGAATGGTTAGAGAAAGGAGTAGTGATCTGATGATGGGGGAATTTATTGTGAGCAGTATTATCTTGATCTTCACTCAGCCAATACTTGAAGGTATATTGATCAGGAATGATGAAGGCAGAGTTCCGACCTCACCATTTTTGTTCTCTATGATATTTTCTGCAGTCATTCTGTGTTTGGGTTCTGTCTTCTTTCATATGTTATAATTAAGTCGATTCCATGGTGGTTGATTTCACCTAATTATAGCTTGTGCATGCCATTATGTTCTTGAACATTACAATATTTAAGCTTCTTGTCTGAGTTAATACGAAGTAATTATAAATAAATTTCTCTCTGAAGCAAATTCCTTGAAGTATTTTTTTCCCCTATGACAATCTATATATGTTTGGTCAGATGACAATGAACATTCGGACTAGGAACTGCAGTAATATTCATATATTTGTATTGCCGAGTCTGCATAGGCATAATGTGGTAATGTTCAAGTATGAGAGCACCATGGACACGTGATTTGGACAATTATTTGGGGATTCGACATTATTATAACATTATGCATTATCATCATTGGGGAAAAAGATGGTATATTTTCTTGATGACTTTGGACCATTTGGCAACATCAATAGGCAAGCTATATGATAAGATAACCTCATAATTGTATAGTACTTTAATTGAATGATAAGATAGTCTTATAACCGACCTGGCCTAATGGGATCAAAAGGGCCAAGTGCTTGTTTTTCTTAATTATAAACATTTTCCCTTAATTCATTTTCATAAATAAGCTCTCTAACGCCTCTTTCTTCATAAAAAACTCTAATGATTAATATCTTGAAATTTGAATAACTACGAATTATACTTACAAAACAAGTTTCAAAATTCCACTATTCCCAAATAAAGAGCAAACAAGTTTCAAAATTCAACCATTCCTGATTAAAGATCAAGACGTGAGAAGTTATGAGTAACACCCATGACTCGTGAGTAACGTAGCAAAAGTTTCCGAGGCAAAAAACGTAGCAAAAGTTAGCCATATTCTGTAAAGTGTGGGTAAGGACCACTTGAGTGGGCCCAAAATGCCCTTCTTTTGTAAGGCTACCTAAATTATATTTTAGTACGCTGCGTTTTTTTTTCGTGTGCTGTGATAGCATTTATATCGATCCACGTCGGCCTAAATTATTTATTTAAAATAATTAATTAAAATTAAAAATTATAAATATTTTTTTGTTTATACATTGGAATTTAATTTGGTATCTGTGTGATGTAATAGATCGAACATTGCGATAGCAATTCACCCCGAATGTAAATTAACAGATTTAAGTCACTCATTCAAAATTATTAACTGAAATTAAATAATTATAATTACGCTTACATTTATATATTAAATTTTATCTCGATATGTAAAGGAGATGATACATTTTACTCACCTCAAAAAAATTCTACGCCTAAAATTTTTTTAATAGTTTTTGAACCTCCTGTGAATCTTTACCTAGATAGACTTCTATCATCCAACAAGCGATTAAGGTTAAGTATTATGTAATGAGTTTAAATTATTTCTCCAAATTAATATATTTAAATTAAAAATTCATAAACCATCATCATTAATACTATCCGATTTTGCTCTAGTAAGCATTAAACTTAAAAATAATTTTGAAGGTCTTACGCCATTAAGATTATTAATTCAAATTAATATTTATTTTTGTATCCTATTTAATAAAAATAGATATATAATTGATATTTATGCAAAAATAAAAATAAAAAATCTTTAGGACCCGTATAAAGATCCGGTCCGCCCGACCCGACCCGTACAAGGCTTCTAGAAAAAAGAGAAGCAGGCGTCCAACAGTCTATCCCCATTTTCTCCCCCAATTTGGAGCTCCTTCTCTTCTCCCCCAACCCCTCCAATTATCCACAGCCGACGCTCCCATCGGACTTGCAGACGCTGTTCACGCTTACTAACTGACTTCTCCGTTGTTATAGGTTGCTAAAGTTCCTTCCTTTTTTCGTCTTTCTTTATTGTTTTTACTCGTTTCTGCTTTGTTTTAGGTTTAGGGTTTAGATGTTTTTTTTGGGTTGGGTTTCTATATATATATATATATATATATGTATGTATGTATGTCTTGATGGAGCTGCAATTATGGTTAGATTTTGTAGATTTGAGTCTGGTTTTAGTTTTGGTTTATCTTTTAGATTGTGCAAATACTGCTGTTATTCGTGGTTTGGATGTTTATGTTAGCTGTGGTAAAGTACTGCTAGGATATATTTCAACAATTGCTTCCAGATGCTGTCAGATGTTATCTATTGTTGTTTTTTGTTTTATTATCTGTGCTTTGGATGTTGATGAAGTAAAATTGAGCTCTTTTGAAAGTTGGATTAGAATGTATTGCCGGTGTTAGAAATGAATATGATATGCAAAGTGTTATTGGTTTTTTCTTATCATGTTAATATATATATATATATATATATATTTATTTATTTATTTATTTATTTATCTGGGACCAGTCTTTGCTTGCAGAGTTGTAAGCTACCTGGGTAAAGATGGATTCTCCCCAGTTGCCTTTCTCTTCAAAAACGTCTCTTCGTTTGGAAACAGAAAGACCAGCACCTGAGGTTGTCCATCACTCTTCACAGTCATCAGACACCATGAGGAATAAGGAGGAGAATGTTGGAACTCAGGACCAGGGCCATATTGGTCTGCTGGAAGTTTACATTCACCAGGCCAGAGACATCCATAACATTTGCATTTACCACAACCAGGACGTCTATGCCAAACTTTGTCTCACCAATGATCCTGATTCAAACTTCTCCACCAACATTATCAATGGTGGAGGAAGGAATCCAGTCTTCAATGAACGACTCCAGCTCAAGGTCCACAACATTGATTCATCCCTCAAGTGTGAGATATGGATGCTGAGCAGAGTGAGGAACTACCTTGAAGACCAGTTGTTGGGCTTTACTCTGGTGCCCGTGTCGGATATACTGGGAGCCAATGGCAAGCTGGTGCAGGAGTTCTCCCTCTCCTCCACTGATCTGTTCCATTCTCCAGCAGGTTTTGTTGAGTTGTCTCTTTCGTACCATGGGGCCTCTCCCGAAGTCGTAGCTCTCTCTGGCCCGCCTGTACCAATAGCTAAGGATGCTGCCCATCCCAGTGGGGAGGAAAGGGAGGGTCCAGTCCCTTGTGAGCTAACTAAGATTGAATTCCCTGATCCTAAGATTGTGAATGAGAACGAGATAATGGTTTCCAAATATTTTGCCATTCCTTGCTCTGAGTTAGAATCTCAATCTCCAGAAAGCCTAGTGACCACCGAAGATGGGAATTACTTGGATTCAGCTGCCCATGGTCAGGTAGTGGAACACTCATCCCGTGAAAGCGCAAAGGAGTCACCTGTAAGTAGTGCTACGAGCAATGGGTCCAGTGAATCTCCTGCCACTGTTCCAACTGAAACTGAATCAACTCCGCAATTAGTCTCCAATGGTCAAGATGAGAAGCTGAAAGACATAAAAAAGTGCGTTGAAGATGAAACTAAGATCAATCTATCCTGTGAAAGAATTGGCGAAACTTTCCCACAGCCCCTGATCAACATAAAGGTTGAACCCGAGCAGCCAGTGGTGCAGCAAGATATCGTGGACATGTATATGAAGAGCATGCAGCAGTTTACTGAATCTTTGGCCAAGATGAAGCTGCCAATTGACATCGACAATAAGAGCTCTACAACTATTGCTGCTAATGCTCCTAATACTAATACTAATACGGAGACTGAAAATTCACCTACTGATTCAAAGGGACAGCCGAAAAGTAATGGATCTAGAGTGTTTTATGGGAGTGGGGCCTTCTTTTAAGCTATATATGCTGATTGGTATCGTCTGCTACTACTATTTCGATCAAATGGAAGCAGAAAGTAATTTATCTCAAGAGCAGTGTCTTTTTAAAGCTATATCTCTCTTGATCCCAGGCTATTTTCATCACATGTGACTGCATGACCAGAACTGATGGATTAGTGGGTACTGGAGTTTTAACCTTTGTAATTTATGTATGCAATAATCTGTAGGCTTGTCAAATGTTGTGGTACTTGTGATATACCATGTACTTCCACTACTACCTGTAATGTGATTTATGGTAGTGATTTTCTTTTTAAACTTATGTTTCATGTAACCAACAACTCATGCCAGTCAAATTGCTCCTATCCCAATAGTAAGAACACTGTATCACATCATGTATTTGCTCTTGGTCAACGCTGATTGACAGGACTTTTGGTGGCACTTCAAGAATAGTTCGGCCAGAGCACAGAAATTGGGGGGGGGGGTGCAATGTAGCAATATCGTCCCCATTATCCAAGGATTGTAGTAAACCAATAACCTTGTTCCAGGAACGTGTGTTTGTACCTTCCCAAGTCGAATAGGTGTGACGATTATGGGTAATCACGCGTCATCGGAATTTATTGCTGAACAAAATATCAGGTCATTGTTGTGACCATTTTGATCGCAAACTCTTATTAATGGCGTTGGTATTCCTTATTATTTGATCTTAGCTTCAGTAAAATATTTTCTCAATCGCTTCATGTCTTCCATGCTTTTGCATTCTACGTGTTGGAGTCCTTTCCATGGTTGCATGAATTAGAATCGGAATCGGTTTTCCAGAAAGTCAGAATCGGAATCGGAATCGGTCTGAATCGGCCCAGAATCGGTTCAGTTGAATCGGTCCAAATTAATTTAATCGGTCATACATAATAATTTGATAATTTATAATATAAATATATTAAAATTAGGTATTGATGTTATTTTGATATTATTCTATATATTATAGTTTCTGATATTTTTAAATATTTTTTAAGATTTTTTAAAATTATTTAGAATTAATTATTATTTTTGACTCGAGTTAGACTCGAGTCAACTTTTAATTATGAGAATGCCACTCTTACCCCGCCGCCGCCGGCGAGTCTCGAGGCGGCAATGTCGGAGGATGTCGGCAGCCCGGTCGGACGAACAGTCGCCGGCCCGTAGCCGACGGCGAGGCGGCCCGGAGCGGCGGTGAGTCGCGGCGATTCGTGCGTCACAGCCCGATTCGGTCCGGCCACACTTTGGCGGCGACGTTGCGAGGTCCGCGGCGAGGTCGGTAGCCCGGTTGGCGGCGAGCCCGGAGTCGGGGAGCACGGCGGAGGGCAGAAACGGGGCGGCGGCGGGCGGACGAGCGGCGGCGGCGCGCGGGGAGTAGGTTTGATTTTAGGTTTTTAAAATCCAAATTACCATTTTACCCATGCTTAAATAATTTAATAAAAATCATACCTAGGGTATTTTAGTAATTTCATTAAAAAACCGATTCCGATTTAAATCGGCCGATTCCGATTCCGAGTTAAATCGGTCGGAATCGGCCGAACTCGGCTGATTCCGAGGCCGATTCAGGGCCGACCGAGTCGGCCCCGAAATTCGATCGGCATCACACCAATCCGATTTAAATCGGCTAATTCCGCACAAAATCGGCCGATTCGTGCAACGGTGGTCCTTTTTTTATTAAATGTTAAAAAGAACTGTAGCTCGAATCTCCGTAAGTTTCAAAGTAATTCGTTTGCCTTCTCAGATTTCCGAGCCCACAGTGGCCCTTCCCACGTGATGCCGACAAAAACAATGAATACAGTGATTGAATTTTGGGTTTCATAAAACTGGTGGGTCATTCATGAAATGGTGGCATGCAGAGAGAAATTGGATGGTCAACACAGCTTCTGCAGATTGATGGCAATTATTGAGGTGATGATGAAGCTGCTAGGAATAAAAAATGTTGAATTTGAACTGACAAGCAAGGTAATTGATGAAGAGCAAGTGAAGAGGCATGGTAAAGGTGTGTATGACTTTCAAGGCCCGGGTTTGATGATCTTGCCTCGTGATGTTGTAGCTAATGTAAATGTAGTATGCTTAATTGGAGGTGTTTGAAGGATCGTTAGAGGAGGGAGTAGCCAGTTCGTACGGGGGCAGTTACTTGTCCAGGAAGGATGGAGGAGTGCCCTTGTTCATAACATGCCTTTTACCATTGTGATTTTGTCTCTAGGTCACATACTTTCAATGTGTTAGAATATCATGCCTTCTTGTTTCTTTTTCTCTTTTTACTAAATGCTTGAACCATTGTTCTTTAACAATTTACACTTACTACCCCATCTTTGGATATCAGGAAGAAAAGATTAATTTCTCATTAGGGAGGCTAAAATAAAAAAAGATCCTTGACAGAATTTAACTTCCCAAGCAGGAAATTTTCCTACTTGGCAGGCACAATATATAATCTAGACGGTAACAAAAGGTATTTTCAACTGCCCGGGCCGGGGAGAGGCGAGCGCAGACTAGGCCAACCGTCTCGCCTCCGCCCGAACCGACCCGACCCATTCAATACGAGAATCCAACATTTGGCCTATTCTCAAGGACTGGGGACTCTCTTTTGGAGACTTTATATCGATTCTCTCCCAACAATTTTATAGGAGTAAACCATGTTTAAACTTTTAAAATAAAAAATAATAATAAATAAATAAAATAAATGATAAGAACAAACTCAAAATAAGAATAACGTATAAAAATATGTTTTAAAAAATAATATAAAAATAGGTCAAACTTGACCTTAGCTCGAAATAGCAATTGTCTGGGCCTATAGGCCATGCATGCCGATCTCCCCTAGAGAGATTGAGCTGGGCCCGGCCTGGCCGATCACTTGGGTGGGCTTCAAGGGACTGGTCCAGGCTCAGCCTGCTAAAATAATGGGCTAGTGGGCTACAAGCCCACTCCTCGACTTTCCAAATGAAAAATTAGAGTGACGTGTACGGTTCACTTTATATGAACTATATATTTAATTTAAATATTTTTTAGGAAATCCCACGTAATAAAATTTATAAATATGAAACGTAAAAGTTGAAGTTCATCGCTTTGTTATTAGCGATGAACTTGAAGGTGTATGCGTCACTACTTAAACCATGTTTTCTTGTTTTGAGAAAAAAATGCTAAAAAATTTAAAAAATTCAAATAAAATGTAATGGTGTCATTATAAAATGTTACATTGTTTATTTATCTTTGGGCAAAATCTTGATATATATATTTGAAAAAAATATTGATTATATTCTTTTCCACGAGTATCGATTTAAAAAAATTACTAATATTATTATATTAACTGTTATTAATACTAAATAATTTTTTTATAAATACCCGATTTCTTTAACAGCCTCACATAATATATATATATATAATTAATTTATTTTATTTTATTTTATTTTTCTTGACAAGCGCAGCTGATCACAAGTTACAACAGCTAGTTGTACACCAAGTCACCACCAATCCATGATTCCGATCGGCTACTTTCCACCCGGACGCACAATCTGTACAAATTGATACGAGTTATTTTAGCGAAAAGAAGGTAAAATAAACATCAGTCAACTGATTCAGATAGACATATATTATTTTCTCTTTATTAAAAGAGCTATGGCTGGACCCTTGTTTTTACTTTAATAAATTATCATACCTTGACTATCACGTTAAAGTAATCTAGTACAAGCCGAGCCAAATCCAACTGCATTAATATGATAGTTAAACCCAGTGATCTACCGCATGAAGCACACTCCATTTCCCCTTATAAAAGAGCTTCCATGGGTGCCCACATGTCCGAAGGCTTTATCCTATTCGGGGACAACAAGAAGTTTCTCGCTGGAAGCAAGGAAGTAGATTCATTCTGCCTTTAATTGTAGCTTTTGTACCTTATATATATGGGCCAGGAATGTATGCTTGCCACTACAAGAAGCACACTTACCTTTCTATTCTTGGGTACTGCTTGGAGTGTCATGGCAAAAATGGCCGCCCAAACAACATTGCCTCATATTCAACAGGCCCAGAAAATGCAGCTTATCAAGGGGGAGCGCCACCTCTTCTCCTCCTCCGACGACAATGTCGTGATGAAGCAGATCCTCAGCACTCACTCGCCGGACGGCCGCGAAATTGACGTCCGGCCAATCCTCAATGTCATTGAGGACATCCTCAAGAGGGCCTCTCCCACTACAGTAGTTGTCAGTTTCACTCCTCTCCTTAAATTGACCCCATTGTTTTGTGTTAGCAGCTAGCTAGCCAACTGTGGAGATCAATTAATTATAAGAGATGGTTGATGGAATTGATTTGCAATCAAATATGTATGTATGTAGGTTCCCCAAACGGCGCAATTGGAAGTGGTGGAAGACAAGACCCACCATGAAGCTCTTGTTGGAATGCTTGAGGCCCTTGCCTACACCATCCACCGGATCTCATGTGAGGTAACAATCTGATCTTTTCTCCCTTAATATTGTAGTTAATTTCATACATCCATCTTACATATGACAAATGATGCTATTATAATGACTAGCTAAATGAAAGAGCTCTATATTTTACTTATGACAACCATGAAGCTGGTTCCCTAAGCTTGGGGCCATATATATATGAATTGTATTTATATGATTTGGTTGTTTGATGTATATATATGTGCATGCATGGCAGATATCATGCAAGTGCACTGGTGGAGGGGACGCCCATGCAACGACGGTGGCGCTGTTCAACCTGCTGTCGAACTACTCATGGGATGCCAAGGTGGTGCTGGCCTTGGCCGCCTTCGCCATGAGCTACGGCGAGTTTTCGCTCACCGCCCAGCTCCACACCGTCAACCCCCTCGCCAAGTCGGTGTCGCTGCTCAAGCAGCTGCCAGACGTCCTCGAGCACACCGACATGCTCCGCCCCCGCTTCGAGGCCATCAACAGCCTCATCCGGGCCATGTTGGAGCTGACCAAGTGCATCATCCTGTTCAAGGAGCTGCCTACCGACTACATCACCTCCGAGACCCCGGCCATGTCCTCTGCACTGGCTCATATCCCCACTGCTGTTTACTGGACCATTAGGAGCGTTGTGGCCTGCGCCTCTCAAATGATTGGCCTCATCGGCTTGGGCCACGAGTGAGTAATCTATATACATCCATACTATTATTTTTCAGTTTTATTAGTAAAGAAACCTCTAATTTGTTGTAAAAAGAAATTAAAAACCATAGATTTCATATTTGTTAAAATGGCTATGCAATATATATATATATTTATGCATGGATGGCAGGCACATTAGCGCTACCACCGAGGCGTGGGAGCTGTCGAATTTGGCACATAAGGTGAACAACATTCACGAGCACCTCACGAAGCAATTGGACCTCTGCCATCAGCTTTTATGTCAGTATCAATTTGTGGTTTAATTTGAGGATGATTTTACTTTAAGTTATTGATTATTGGGATGGAATTATGCGAAATGGTAGATGAAAGGAAACAGATCGAGGCTTTTCAGAACCTTGTACGTCTCTTCGAGATGGTCCACATTGACAACCTGAGGATTCTCAAAGCTTTGCTCTACTCGAAGGATGATCTTCCCCTCATTGATGGCACTACCAGGATGAAGGTTTGGTCATCTCTTTCTACTAATTGCTTTACCTTTTCAATTTGTAGCATATACGATATATTAACTCTTTTGAATCAAACTGAAAACGTGATGCATGGAAAATATTGGAAAGAAACTATATCTATATCTATATATATATATATATATATATGCGCGCGCGCATCTAATAATTGAAGAAGTATTTATGACAAGAGATTAACAGCATGACAATGTTGATTATGATAAAATGTGGGTGCAGGTGAGTGTGGAGCCGCTGAGAAGGAAGATAGTGATCTTCTTCATATCGGAACTCGAAGTCTCCCACGACGAGATCTTCATCCTCTCCCAGATCTACAACGAACCAGCTCACCAGGGCAAAATGGAGAGGCATTACGAAGTGGTGTGGCTCCCAATCGTGGACAGGGGCACCATATGGGATGCCACAAAGCAGGATACATTTGAGCGCATCTCCACCTCCATGCCATGGTACTCCTTCCACAACCCAGCCTTGTTGGAACCGGCGGTGATCAGGTACGTCAGAGAAATGTGGCACTTCGAAAAGAAGCCCCTGCTGGTGGTCATTGACGCACAGGGCAAAATGGTGTGCCCCAATGCCTTTCACATGATCTGGATTTGGGGAAGCCTTGCCTTCCCTTTCACCAGCCTAAGGGAGGAAGCACTTTGGAGGGATGAGACATGGAGGCTTGAGTTCTTGGCCGACGAGATCGACCCCATGTTGCTCACCTGGGTATGTCACAAGACCTTCCATATATATGCACCAACCTCTCATGATCTAATATTTCTTACACTACATCAATTTTGGAGCTTACCCACTTTGAGTGGTCATTGTAGGTACGTGAGGGACGATTCATTTGTTTGTATGGAGGGGAGGATATTGATTGGATCAGGAGGTTCACGGCGGTGATGAAACGGGTAGCACAAGAGGCAAGGATCCCGCTCGAGATGCTGTATGTCGGGAAGAGCAACCCCAAGGAGAGAATCAAGAGACTCACCAACACCATTGCTAGTGAAGGGTTGAGCAGCTATTGGAGTGACCCAGTGATGATTTGGTTCTTCTGGATCCGATTGGAAAGCATGTTGCACTCCAAGATGCAGCATGGCAGGAACATTGAGAACGACGCCATAATGCAGGAGGTGATGACCATGTTGAGCTTCGATGGGAGCGACGAGGGGTGGGCGCTCATAAGCAGGGGCTCGACGGACATGGTGAAGTCGCCGGGGAAGAAGCTGGTGGAGTGTCTCTCCAACTTCGCGACATGGAAGGAAAATGTGGAGCATGAAGGGTTCATTTCTGCTCTGATCACTGCACTGCAGCCTTACCACACTATAGAGCACTGCACTCGCCTCATCTTGCCGGGCATCACCAGCAAAATCCAAGAGAATGTAATTTGTGCTGAGTGCAGGCGCCCCATGGAGAAGTACATCCTCTACCGATGCTGCAACGACTAAGCTGTACGTGCATGGTGCAAAATATCCGCGATTATACGCCTACTTCATATGATACAAGGATTGCTTAGATGTGGTTGGATGTTGTGGGCGTATTATATGCTGCTTTGGCCGCCATAGGCTGGCATCTTTTGAAGTTTTTTATTATACGTATTTTTGTATTTCCAGTATGGTGATGTGTTTGTATGAGCTTGGCCATGTTTGTACGCTTGACGTGTCAAGCTAAATGATCTATATATGATCATACGATAAATAAAGTGTGTTTATATTATGTGGTCTGTGTTGGTCTGCAAATTAACTCATAATATTGGCGAGCTCACAAACTTGATTATTGATCAAAAACTTAATATTGCGAACATTTTTTAGATCGTTATTGCATAGCAGCAGGTAATTGGTATGTACATATAACTAAGGATTTTGGACCAATAATCTATGGGAGTATCCAGATTCCAATTGAGGAGCTTAGTTAGGCGGAGTCGATCTGTACCATATAAAGACCATTAAACATTTCTTTGTCACCTCACTACCTGTTTTCTTTCGTTGTGATACATGACAACAAAATTTTACGGATAATGTTCTGTTAGAATTTTTATTTTTATTTTATGTGGTCCTTATCATATATAGTTTATATATTATAATTTAAATATATTAATTAGTAATATAATTAAAGATAACCATCATAGGCTGGTTATTCCTTGTAATGACCTGCCCGTTCTGAGCCACGGGCCAAATGTTACTATATGAAAATAAGTGTCTCATAAATTATTTTTCTATTAATTTTCAAGATTTTTAATAATTCAACAATAATAAATTTAATATATAAATGCTCAAAATAATCTAAGTCCCATGAACTGAACCAAAATCCCACCGCCATGTAAACAATCTCGAGAAAAAAATAGTCCAATAATAGAGTCCTCCAATTGTCCCGACTCTACCCATCTTTCCATGCTCATACTTACGAAGACAATTCTGTGTTAGTGATAAAAATACTAAGCCGTATAATTAAATAAAACAAGTCCATAAAGTGAATGATGTGATTAATAGTGAATGAATAGTAAGTGATCTAATGAGGTAAAGTGAGTCTAAGCATGATAATTGACCACGACGTAACTTAGAAAAACGTAATAAAATTTGTATGAATAGGATGAGTTAGAATTAATTCACATTGATGATTGTTGATTGTGATGGTTATAATTGTGTTGTGTGTGATGTTCATGCGAGTGGATGCATCGTTCAGTTAGTGGGCGTTAGCTTTTAGAATTGATGTATAGGTACGGAGTAGGAGCTCACTGCCTAGGCGTGAGGACACGCTTAGAGCTTCTACCAGGTTCGTATAGAACTCGTCTCTGTTTTTATTTCTAATCTATTATATGGTTGTTTTAATGCCTATAGGACGTGTTAAGTAGTATTTTATCGGATCCTCCTTAACTTAGGTCATTTAGCCGAACAGTTTTTCAGATTAATAAACTCTCAAGTATGATTTTGAAAATAAGATCTACCACAAGTTGCCTTCGGGCCTATTATATGAATCCCTTCCCAAGCCTATATATATAATTTATGGAGTTTTTAGTGAGACAAGAGATAAAGAAACTAACTGTATGTACCATGAGTGGATGTTGTGATAGTCAAAGTGGGCTCTGGATTAGTGAGTGAATTGTTCTATTCTTGAGGGATCCTAATAACTCTGCGTTTGACTTCCTCACACCCGGAGAATGTGGAGTTTTACGGGTACTGTTAAATATAGCGCATATCCAGACTTGTGGTTCAAAGGGTATTAAAGGCGACTGCCTGAGAGTACTTGACCTTGGTGCTCAAGACCAGGAGAATTATGGAGGTAAGTAGAGGGCTTAGGATATACATGTAGTCCTAATGGATAAGAGAAAAATGAAATGAGAAAATGCCAAAAGAGGCATCAACAAAGCAGACAATTCAGGATGCTACCGGGTCTGCAACCTAGTGGCCCCTCAGTAGGTACCCTTCAAAGAGTTGATGAGAAGTTCACGAACGTTTCTTTTATATGAGAGTTTGCTCTCATAGCCAGTTTGTTATAGTTATATTTTAGACCAGTAACGCTTGTTACTGATGTGTTTTTATATTATATGCTGGTGATAACCATGAGATGGATGTGCGAGCCTGAACGGAGGAGCAATGATGTTGCTTGCACACACATTTCAATAGATAGAGTGGTTAATATTTTGCTTATGATATTATTATATGAAGAATGTTGTGATTAAATGCTAAGACATGATATGCTCTGATTAAGTGCCAAGATATAACGATATGATGTGAAATGTGAAAAGATTGCATAGGTGGGTTAAGACCCAAGCTTCAGAATGAGTATACAATAGATTATACTTTATGTGAATGAAATTATTGATATATGTATATATGTTTGTACATATTATTTTGACAGGGTGGCCCCTAAATGTAGTTTTAGGGGAGATTCTATCTGTTTTATTTCAGAATTTTTATTAATTTTTATTGTAATTGTATCGATGTGTAAATTAGTTTGCATGTCATCCATATAATATCATGATAGGGTTTTGTGCATTAATCCATGCATAGGGAGTCGTATCTTCATTTTAAGACGCCGAGATTAGATCAGCACGAATTGAGTTCGGGTTAACCGACCTAACCGGGACTGGTAACATGTCGGTTTAGTTCATGACCGTGAGCCGAATTTGGGGTGTTACAGTGTATGTCATACATATACATATTAAATGTTTGAACATGTCATAATAGTTTAAATATATTTGTTTTGATGTTAAGTGGTCAGTTTATTTTAAATTAATTAAAGAGTAGCCACAACATCTTTAATAAAAATAAAATATCTATAAAGTGAATATATAGATCACATATGTATTTTAATACATTAAATTCTAATTAAACATTGTGATTATGACAGTTTTATCCTAGAGAGAGGTTATTGTGATTATTTTGTCTAATTAGGGTGAAATAGAAAATATTTTATTTCTTAATTAGCTCCAGGGATTGAGAGATATTTAATATTTTCTAGTTTCATGGTTTAATTAGTACATGAATTTATTTTTTGTTAAAGTTTTTGCCCACGGGTAGATTTTAATGACATATTGATTCATTTTAGTATGTTTGCATTGGTAAACATATAATTGTAGTGATGGTATATAATGTGCTTCAATATTTGTGTAGTAAGCATTGTTATATATTTCTTATAGCTATTTCATCTTTAATAATTTTTAATTATAAATCTAAAGTTTCCTATTTAAGTAGTGATCATAATTATAAGGAATCAATGGAGAAAATCCTTCATTTAGGGTACATGGACCTTGATTATAATCTTCACAAGGATGAGCCTATTGATCCTACTAAAATTTAGCATTTAAAGCGAGAATTTATTGTACAAACATTGAGAGCGATCTAATTATTTGAGGTTGATGTTCATTAAATTTCGCATTACAACTAGTATTTACAGGTCAATTCCTTAATTTTAGTCTGTTAAGATTTATATAAAGGCTATTGATCAATAATTTGAGACTTCAAACAAATTATTGGCTAGTACCCTAATGACAAAATTTCCATTAATGAAGCTCACCCACAATCTTAGTATGTGTAAGCACATTATGGAAATGAGAGATATTGCTTTTCAGCGTAAGTCATTGGTGATTGAGATTTTTGAGTCTTTTTGGTGCATTTCATCATTAACTCTTTCTCATCTGAGTACGGTCCTTTCAAAATAACTTATAACACATAGAAGGAAAAATGGTCAATCAATGAACTTCTGACCATGTGTGTTTGAGAGGAAAATAGATTCATTCATAATATAGGGTGAAAGTGTACACATGGTGACTTATAAAAAAAGCAAGAAAGGAAGTTGGGCGTATAAAAGGAAATGCAAAAGACTTATCTATTTTAATGAAAAGAGGGAATCCAATTATTTCTTTTGTAAAAAATAAGAAATATATAAGAAATGATTATCCTAAATGCAAGGCATGACTTGAGAAGAAAGATAATCACATCTCATTTGTCTGTTATGAACTATATATGCTTGATGTTTATCACAACACTTGGTAGATTGATTTTAGTTCTACAATTTATATTTCAAATACCATGCATGTTCTTAAATAGCGAAAAGTGAATAAGGCATTTATTTTGGCAACCAAATGCGTTCACATGTAGAAACTATTAGGATATGTAGACTCATTTTAAGTTCTTATTTTGTACTTAATCTGGAAAGGATCTTTTACATTCCTAACTTTTCTAGAAACTTAATTTCTATTTCAAAACTTGTACCTTTAACTTTTTCATTTAACTTTTTTATTTAACTTTTCTAAAAACACTTTTATTATGCTGCATAACTCTATTATTGTAGGAAATGATTTTATGAATAAAGGTTTATTTTAAAATAATTTGAAAGATGATGTCCCTTATAACCTAATGACTATGCCCGAGTATTACTGGTATAAAGCGTTCTGTTACGAATGAAAATTCTCCATACCGTGGCATCGAAGATTGGGACATATCTCATCGAAAGAATCAAAAGACTTGTAAATGACGGAGTTCTTGAAACTATTAATTTTATACATTTTGATACTTGTGTAGACTGCATTGAGGAAAAAGAGATCAATATATCTAAG
The DNA here is from genome assembly GCA_033002965.1 of Piper betle. Lineage (NCBI taxonomy): Eukaryota > Viridiplantae > Streptophyta > Magnoliopsida > Piperales > Piperaceae > Piper > Piper betle. The sequence goes on along the minus strand of JAURVB010003206.1, from coordinate 1,842 downwards.
AAGGGTACTAGGAGGAATTTTGAGATATTAGAAATCATACATACATATATATGTTGTCCAGATATATATATATTCATATTATTAGAAATACTTTATTTCATTTATCAATGATTGTTCACGATACATGTATCTCTGCATGCTTAATAATAAGCACAAAACATTGGATTTTCAAAATTTTTAAAGTGGAAATAGAGAAACAATGCGGTAAGCAAATTAAAATCATGAGATCTGATCGATGTGGAGAATTTTATGGTAAGTATATTGATAGTGGACAAGCATCTGGTCTATTTGCAAAAATTTATTGAAAAATATGGTTTTATTGCACAATATACCATGTCTGGCTCACCAAATTAAATTGGTCCTAGTAGAACAAAAAAATAGGACTCTATTAGACATGGTGAGGAGTATGCTTAATTCCAATCTTCCTCATTCATTGTGGAGGGAAGCCCTTTGGAATGCAGCGTATATGTTAAACATAGTTCCTACTAAGCTGTTTATTAAACACCATTTGAGTTATTAAAAAGTTGGAAATCAGAGTTTAAAATATATGCGTGATTTGGGGTTGTCCGGCTGAAGTTAGGATTTTTATAACTCTCAAAAGAGGAAAGCTGGACGTAACGACTATTAGTGGGTAATTCATTGGTTATGTTGAAAAGTCTAAAGATTATAAGTGTTATTTTCCATCAAATGTTACTAGATTTGTGGAATCAAAAAATATAAAATTTCTTGAGAATGATGTGATTAGTGGGAGTGAACAACATCAAAGCTTAATTTTTGATGATGATCATATTAAAAATACTCCAAGATTGAGAAATAGACTACTAATTATTAATGACACATTCTAATTAGGTGAATGTTATGCAAGTAGTTTAATGAAAAGTCATGTCAAGCTAAAGATTCTTAACAAGTTGCTCATGAGGAAAATCAATAACTTGAAGTTGTTAAACAATCGGTTAAACGGCTTGGTTGATCAACCACCTCCATAAGAAGAGCGTTGATGAACCATTAGAGAGATAAGATAGAGTGAGAAAATTAGTAATATCTAACAATTTTGTTATTTACTTACAAGAAATTGACTATAATATTGGAGAAGAAAATGACCTTAATACATTTTCACAAACGATAGATGGTAATAATTTAAAATTATGGTATAGCCATGAAGGATGATTAGGTTATAGTTGCAAGCCAAATCTGAGATCTTGTCAAGTTGCCTAATGGGATAAAGGCTACTGATTGTAAATGGATTTTAAAACCAAGAAAGATATATTAGTCAACATTGAATAATATAAGGTAAAAACTTGTAGCTAAATGATTCACAAAGAAGGAATTGATTATCAAAAGACTTCTCATTTAACGTATCATCATGACACTAGTTATCATATTTCAATTTTGAATTACATGAAATGGATGTGAAAACAACTTCCCATTTTAACGTATCATCATGACACTAGTATCATATTTCAATTTTGAATTACATGAAATGGTTCTTAATGAAGACTTAGAGGAATAGGTTTATATGAAATAACCCAAAAGGGCTTTCTTCAATTGATGATAAACATCTTGGTTGTAAGCTCAAGAAATTGATATATGGACTCAAACAAGCCACCTACTAGTGGTATCTTAAATTCCATAATGTAATTTCTTTATTTGATTTTGTTGAGAACATTAAGGATGTGGGTAAAACATCTTATATCATTGACATTAAGAATCATAGGGATATATCTCAAAGTGTCTTGGGTTTATCTCATAAGGCTTATATCAACAAGATTCTCGAGAGATTTCAAATGAGTAATTGTACATTTTCAGTAACTCCTATAATGAAATGAAACAATTTTAATTTGG
>JAURVB010003205.1:0-81978 GCA_033002965.1 Piper betle | reverse complement strand
AGCTCCTTATGAACGCCTCCGACCGGCTATGCAGCTCCTCCTGGCTCATCCACGGCTCCCTCCGCCGCCACGTCCCGTCAAACGTCTTCGACTTCTTCAACACCTCCTTCCACGTCGCCTCCATCGACCTCCCCTTCTCGCCGGCGTCAGATTCGTCGACGGGGGTCATCGGCGTTTTGGTTGAAGTTTCACCGGAAGACTCAGAACATGAGTTCTCCGGTGAGGTTGGTTCTTGAGGCGAGGAGGAGATCCCGTGTTGGTCATCACGAGCTTCTTCTTGCTCAACCTCTTTGGTTTTCTCGAGCAGCTGCTTCTCGTTTGGATCGATGGGGAGGTGGGGTTTGGCGGGAGGGGAGTGGTGGAAGATGGAGGTGCCGGCGATGGTGAGGATGATGAAGTTGAGGCCAATGTAGAGCCAGAACCCGGGGAGCACCGACCGGAGGAGGTTGACAGAGTAAGGGACGGCGAGCTTGAGAAGGTGGAAGGTGGAGAGAGCTCCAATGGAGAAGAAGATGATTCTAGCAGTCCATATCGTTGTTTGTAGTTTGCTGCCAGAGCTGCTGCTCTGGGAAAACACTGGCCACCACGGCAGCCATGGCCTTGATCTTCATCAATAGTAGAAGATGATCTCCCAATCAAACTTCATCTATTATTTAGTAAGAACTTGTTTTGTAGCGGCTGGTAGTGAGCAAAATTGTTTCGTGTTAGCAGCTATGAAAGATTAGAGGTTCTAAGTAAAACATTGGGAGAGGGTTGCAGAAGCTCAAACTGGTGAGTAGGAGAGGAGGAAGAGGTATCTGCTTGAGCTCATATTGAGATTGATTATATATGCAATGTGCAATACTCATACAACACCCATAATTGGGATTAGTAATGATTAATAATGGTTGGTAATTGGTTTCAGATTATGTGTCTTCTTCTGTTTGGTCAATTACCTGTTCTTAAGAATTGAAGTTGAAGTTACTGATCAGTATTATTTTCTTCCTTGTGGTTATTGCTTTTGGATTATTCTTTTATTTAGTCATTTACCCGCTAGTAAAGAAATGAGGATAGGTTAAAACAATTCTAAATTGTCCATATTAGATAAAATATGATTCTTGAAAGCTTGACAAGTTTTCAGGAAAGTACGAGTGGGAGCGGGAGAGGGACCTTTTGGATGACAAAAGCTATCCTCAATTTCTTTTTTACATGTTCAATGTTCAAATTTAATTGAAAAGACTCCAACTATGAGTTTGAATATCTATCAAGAGATCAGGTGGCATGGGTCTCTTTTATTTTATAAAATCAATTAACCAATACCCTTTTAAATGTATTTGTTGTATGAATTTGTGCCACCTATTGATATTGTGACATAAATCAGATTAAGACGAGAAAACTGAATTGATTGAAGGTTGGAAAGGGCAGAGGAAGAAGCTTCCAAGAGGCCCAGAAAAGATGAGCGTCACGAGGGGCGGTGGCTGGGATAAGGCTTCGGCTGCCTCCATGGTCTTCTTTTCAGATCAAGTGTTGCTACCAGAAAACAGTTACAGACTTAATGGTGTCAATCCTTTAAAAAATGGAGTGTGGACAGTTCTTGAAGAAGAGAAACGAATTAAAAGTTACCAGTGCCTTGTTTAAGAGTTTGTAAAAGAATTAAGATGATGATAAACTGATGTTTCATCTCATTATCATGAAGAACAACTGATACAAAAAAGATCATTCTTGACGAAAAGAAATGGGTTTTATTTATTTCTAAATTCTATATTGAGTATTAGCCCTTGTATATATTAGCTTCACTCTTTATTTAACGTGAATCTTCCCAATCTTATCGAAAGGTCCACCATAGAAACCAAACGAGATAAGGAAATGAACAAAGTGAGTTTGCCAAATGTCTGCTTTTTCATCCACTTTAGGCTGCACAACAGATGATCACCTTCACTGCTTTGCTTCAATTTGCATGGGATCAGTGCACTGGTTCAGCAAGCTCTGTCAATTTAGGGAAGCAAGAGATATGGAAATGGAGGTCTCATAAGAACCATGTAATAATATTTGTAGCAATTTCTATGTCATTTGACTCGTGCACGGTAGTTATCCGTCCTATTTGTTTGATAGTCTTGAAGTTTACATATGTAACAAGTTCTCGGTGTGTTCTAGCCTAATTAGGAGAGCAAATTGAATAGTGCTCTACCAACTACCAATGTCTATCTTCTTCTGAATTTGAGAAACTACAAATTATAGATTTCTTGTTTTGGGTACGTGAAAAAGGACCAAAACCAGTAATATAAGCTAAAAACGAGAGTAGATTTTCTGGCCAAACATTACAAATTACAATAACATACACTAAAAAATTGCCCCGGCTTAGTAACCGAAAAAGTAGATAGGAAAACCTCTGATTTAAATATATTTGTGAACTGGTCGGTTTAGTTATCGGTAGGAATCGAGTCGGTTTTAAAACACCTAATTTGTCTTTCTTTTTCCATTTGTAGTTGTTTATGAAAGAGAAATAAAATAAAAATTAAGGCATAAAAAATAGAAATAGAAAAAAAAATTCTTAATTTGATTCAATAAGGAGTAGGGTGTTGTAATAATCTCAGTCCAATGCCGTCCTTTCCTTGCTATGACCGTTAGCCGCTGGTAGCATTAACTTGCCACCGACCTAGTATTGCCGCCGGACTACAACCGTTAGTCTTTGTTGGATTTTGCAAGTCCCCATGTGCCGAATACCACCATCGTCACCGTATTGTGTCTAACTTACAGTCGATCGCGCCTCGTCCACGATGGTAGGTATATCGATTTTGACCTAATTACGTTATGTGTCATTAATGATTGAGATGAGTGGGTGAATTTACAAGGTGATGGATGATGAAATTGTCTTATTGCGTATGAATTGATTCACATGATTGTAATGTGTATATTTTGATGAATATTGATAATTCTACCATATGATTGAATGTGAGTTGCTATGATATGTGAATGTAATTTTATCGATGATTATTCATAATTTGGATGGTTTATCATAAATGACTCGATTGGGCTTGGATGCCCTAGTTAGAGATTGGACATTATTTGTTTTGTTTGTTTCACATGTGGTTTATTACGATGTATGAATGAATTGATATAAGTGGTGCTGATATCACATGTCTCATAGTAGTGAATGTCCTAGTTAGGGATTTTGTTATGATTTGTATTGCATGTTGCGTATGATTTGATGATGAGTGTAACATTCATCATCAAATGTGGTTTGGATGTTGTAACATTGCATTTTGCGTATGATTTGGATGCCCTATTTAGAGATTGGACATTATTTGTATTGTTTGTTTCACATGTTGTTTATTACGGTGTATGAATGAATTGATATAAGTGGTGTTGATATCACATGTTTCATAGTAGTGAATGTCCTAGTTGGAGTTGGAGGTCGCCACCCAGGTGAGAGACCCAGTTTGGAGTTCCTACTAGGTCCATTTAGGACTCGCCCTTAATTTTATGATCTTCTCTATCAAAATTTGATTTGGCTAATATAGGACGTGATGAGTGGTAAATGTATTGGATTTCACTTTATATAAGTCATTTAGTCGAATGAATTCCAGATTAAAAACCCTTAAGGATGAGATCCCTCAAGTTTGTTCCTTTAGACCTATTATTTAATTCCTTGCATAACCTTATAGTATGAATTTTATGATTTTCAGTAAGATGTGAGGTAAGAAAATAAACTCGCACATATTATGAGAAGGTGCATATGTAAGTCATAGCGGGCTCTGGATAGATGAGCGAGTCGTTCCATTTATGAGGGATCTTGACAACTTCACATTTTGAGTTTCTTCAAAGTTAGAGAAGTGTGAAAATTTATGGATACTTCAATACAACGTATATCTAAACGTGTGGATTCAAAAAGTATTTAAGGTGAGTGTTTGAGAGTACTTAACCTCGGTGCTTAAGGGAAGGTGCTATATGGAAGATGTAAATAGTTTTAATATGCTAATTTTCCTGAGCGTTGGATAGTTTAGAAAGTACCGAGAGAGGCATTAGACCAGTCAGCATAAGACGCTATTGAAGCCATAACTTGATGGCTCTTTAATAGTTGTTCTTATGAGTATTATGGTGAAGTTATAAATATTTTATTTTAACATGAAAATTAGCTCTCATGTGCCAATTTGATATGTATTTATTTCTGGACCAATAATGAGTGTTACTGATATTTTTTTATTATATATGTAGATGTGAATCACGACAAATGAGCACCATCGACTACCACATAGGAGTAGTAATAATACCACTTTGCATACATGTACCTGCTAGAAGATGAAAAGAATGAGATATTTTGATAATATGTGGTTGTTTTGAAACTTTCTCGTGATGTGATATATTTTTTAGTTGTAATGTTTATAATATTATATGAAATATGATGCTCCTTTAAAAATTGTAGTTAAAAGTTTTTGGGTATCACGAAAAACATGTGACCAACAAAATTCAGTCATTTGTAATAACATAAATTTCGATTTTAAGATTCGTATACAAAGATGCGAAAAAAAAAGATTTAAAGACATTAAAAGTTCAAATATTGTGTTATTGAATTCTTCTCTAAGTTGTAAGCCTGTTCATATATGTTCATCTGATGTTCTATTTCATTAACAACAGGGAAGGCTAGTAGCCCTTCTTTTCCCACCATCAAATGCCAACCGTCCCATATATATATATATATATATATGCTTTTTGCTTCTTTATGAAGGCTAAAAGGACAATCACATGAAGTGGTCCAGACAATCAAATGGAAAAGCTCTTGTGCACCAGCAAGCTTGATTGCTACAATGAGGGCCCGTTTCATAATATCATCCCCACTGAAACATAAACATACAAACATCTTGTTTTGTGGCCTCTACTTCTTTGCTCCCTATTTTTAAATGCTTGCAAGACAAGGGTGTTTGTGTTTGTGCACCCTCCACAGGCAATGCAAAGCTAACCATAGAAAAGAGATTAGAAACTCTTTTAATTGCTTCAATGACCAACGTTTGAAATTGTATTGGATTCACCATTATTAATGTATGCAAACAGTGGAGAATGGAGAACACCCTTTTTATCTCAATTTCATTATTGTATCAAAGTTTTAAATTATCCAACCGAATTTATAGCCAACATGGGTCTGTTTAGTTCAATTGGGTCAAATTTGGGTTCAACCAAAATTTTAAAATCATAAATAACATATTCTATTACACAAGGAAAATATTTTTTGTGATTAATATTTAATTAAATACTTATTAAAATACCATAGTTTTCAACAAACAATTAGATTTTGGAAAAATTTTAAATTAAAAAATAAGATATTAATTTCAATGGTACAAAAACTTAAATCATATTAGAGCGAAAGAGGGTACGAAGTGTAAGCGGCAGGACTGACCGGTGATTAAAATTGTGATCTGTATAATGGAGTAAGCAGCTTCAAGGGAGCAAGAAATTATTTATTGGATGTTAACTGGTTAATATGTATATATGGTGTGATTCAGAGGATATATTATTAAACACAGTGCTGTTGGGATGTTACCTCAAATGAAATATACTAGAATATGTAAGATAGGGTCTGTTTTGTGAGGCCTTGCCTCCTAACGTTGGCAGCAAATCAATCACCATTCTTCCCCTTCAACGATTGTATCTCCTTTAAACAGCCATGACACAGCTAAGATGATGTGGAGCATTTGTTCTCTGCTTCACAACTTTGTGGGCGAACCAAACTGAGAGAGACATAAGCTCAGATGCAGGATGCAGGATGCAGGACAAGTGATCTATTTAGGAAAACTGGATTTGATATTTTAATCAAATGATTTTTTATTGACAGGTTAAATGTATTTAAAACCAGATTATATAAAGTGTACACTTATTCAAGTAAATTCATTTGGTGGGTAGCAACAATTATTCAAATTGGTCATTCTGCAAATGCATTTTTTACTATTTAAAACTTTGCAAAATTTTTAAGACTTCCCATTTTTTCTCTTGCTGCAACACATAATCCCAGTTTCTTGCTTCATGATAAAGATTACAATTAAGGCTTCCATAGACATGAATTCACTTCATATTTCAACTAGGTATAACACTGTCCAGGACAGGTGATCAGACTGTTCATGACGTTAATCACCTCTAATGCAGCATATGGTAAAACTTTCTTTCTGATTGCGTAACAGTTTACTAGCTATGTTCTCTACAAAAAACAGGTGTGAGATGTAGTTTGGAGATGTTTTACAAGCTTAAAGCACTAACCAAAGTACCCAGAACAAGCACTAGGCCTTGGGAGAGAGATTATATACTGTAAATAAAGAAGCGCACCTCCATTTTAACAAGCTTCAGCAGTTGGAAACCTGAAAAAAGAAAACTAGGAATTATATAGTTGAGCACCACTCAGATTATATATTGGCATAGAGTGACGAATACCATGTGCCTCCTATAATATAAGCATGATCAGGCCCTTAATACTCCAAAATTTCAACCACCCATAACAAGTTATATATCAAAAGTTGCCGGTGAAGACAAAAAAAGAACATATTTTCATCATCACAAAGCATCTATGAAGACCACAATAAATAATTGGCTAAAAGAAAGAAAGAAAAAGAAAATTCTAAAAGATTTTCTTCGTTTCATCTGACAGTATAAAATCAAGCCAGTATCCTATCCTGAACACCAAGTAGAAAGATGTAGATGCTATCTTGAGTATAAAACAGTAATGCAACCTGATAGATCCACTTGAACAACTTCACATGACAAGCTGACCAATGTTATTCCAAGAAGGTATTGGGCTTTTGTTTCATGTTTGTGCGTGGTTGGAGGGGATAATAACGGGCCAAAAGCATATGGTGCATCGAAGCTGATATAATAACCACAGCGGAAATAATATTGTTAGCTTGAAAGGAACAAACTACCAGAAACCATATTACATATATTACTGATCATTTTCCATTATTATTGGCCAGCAATGTGCAGAGTTCTGGCAGTTCTTAGAAAATAACATGTTGAAGGTTATTTCAGTAGCTCATATAGACGGATAAAATTTTCTTCTACTACAAATATAACACCATACGTACAAACATTAACAATGAACACGACCTGATATCCTACGCCAGATAATTGGACTCAATTGCAAATCCTTACAACTATATATTGTCCTCAGAGTTATCATCTGCAAATGATGTTGCACTGTGCATGCCCGTGGTTGTTTTTTAGGCACATGCTTTCATATGAATCTCTGGCTTCAATTGCATAAGCCAGGTCCTAAGAATCCAAAATCTCAGCTTTCTTATCCACGTAAAAATAAATTTTTTATATCAGGAATTACAGGCTTTGCATGGATAAAATTTTCTATTGAATTTAGATTATAACATGGAGGCAGCTCCAATATTCAGTAGCAGTATTACCCATGAAGGATAATATACTAACCATATATATTTTGAGTGTAAAACTCCAATTACCTTCCATTAAAGAGACCCGCTCAGAAAGCCATGTATCCAGTGTAGTAGATTGAACCCATACAGTGGCATAGGTACAGCATCAGGGCTGTGTCACATGACTCACATCATATGTCTGCTACATCTAATAGTCATGCAACTTTACAAATCCTAAAATTTAACATGTGAGATGCTGTCTGTTATCATTATATTGACAACATAATAAGCATTAGGATTTTTAATGCATTTCAAAGACACCTTTTATATGTGGGTTAGATAAAGGAACCTTTTGATCCCAATACTTTGATCTATTAAAAAATTCTATGTTGATGAAAATGCCTAGAATCATCGAGCAGTGTAGAACAAAAGATGCAAACACGGAAGTAATCATTTTAGACTATACAAAAATATTTCTTAACCATTCATTTTAAAGAATTATAAAAACACAAAACAATCTTACAAATTGTCTCGGATAAACTAGAAAGGAACTGAACTCAGCCAACTTACCTGGTAATGCAATCAGTACACTCTCCATTCTCAGTCAGTTTTGGAAGGCCCTCTAAAATTGATACATTAAAGGTAAATTAGCAGATTTTGAGCACCACAAAAAACAGAGAGGCATTCAAAATGAAAATGAAGGCAAAGAAAATCTTCCCCAATAACTAAAAAGATGTAATTAGAATTCTTTCATGAACAAAATCTTCAATGCATAAACCATCAGTGGATTGTAGCGTAAAATATATATAAGCTACTTTCAGATAAAGCAAGCTCATATCAATGAGTAAACCAAAAACAAAAATGTTTTACACAGTCGGCCATCTTTCTTCAGGAATTTAGCTAAACTATTACCCGCAGAAAAATTTTCCTATGTACCTTTCGGGGTTGAGCATTCAACTCCATAGATAAGGTACTATCTCGTTTTTCTTGGGCTAGTAGTTCCGTGCTGACGAGCACATAACAAAAACAAAAATGAAATGGTTCACAAATAATAGATAGAGCAAGCAATCATAAATAACAACTAAATGAAGAAAGAATTATGATGCTAACCTCACCATTCTTGACAACAACAGATTCAACAAGCTCTAGACCTCAATCCGGCTGTAGCTCGTCTTCTTTCTCACTTCTTTCTGCATCATCATTGCCTTCACCGCTGACACATCCTCCCATCTCTCGTTTTCTGCATAAACATTCATCAACAGCAAATGAGCTGCGTCATTCTTTGGCTCTAACCGTAGCAAGTTCTTCGCAGCCATTTCTGCCAACTCGCTATTGCCATGAATTCTACAGCCGTTAAGAAGTGATCTATAAACAGCTGGCCAGGGCTCAAAGGGCATCTCGGCAATCACCTCTTGAGCTTCTTTAAGAAATCCAGAACGTGCATACATATCAATCAAGCAACCATAATTCTTCTTTGAAGGAAGTATTCCACTGCGGGAGCTTATGGAATCAAAGAATTTTCGCCCCTCATCAACAAGACCGACATGTCCACAAGCAGAAATGACAGAAACAAAAGTTGCATTACTGGGCGTCATTTCAGCCAGCTCCATTTTCTCAAACAGGTTTGTCGCTTCTATTAAAAAACCATGTTGAGCATACGATGTGATCATGCTGTTAAGCAGAATGGCATCCCTATTGCAGTGCAAAGTACTATCAAAAGTCGTCTTCGAGCTAGAAATATCCCCACATTTAGCGTAGGCATCAATCATGGAACTGGCAACGCTGGGACAGTTCTCCAACCCAGATTTAGTCACATATGTGTGGATGCACCTGGTGTCGTTATAAGCGGTACTAGCAGTAGCACAAGAACTCAATAAACTGCTCAGCATGTACTCATCAGTCTTTCCTCCACCTTTCAAGAAACGATTGAAAGTTACAAGAGCTTCACCATGACATCCAAGCTGTGACAATGCAGAGATCATAGATCCCCACAAGGCTGTGTCCAACACCTTCATGCTCTGGAATATCCTTTTGAAGCTACAATCCTCCCCAGCTCTAGCATACGCATTGATCAACGAGGAACCCACAAACACATTTGAATCGTAACCAGACTTGATTATACAACAATGAATCTGCTCGCTATCTCCATGCTCACAGCTAGAACATGCAGCTAGAAGATTAGAGTAAGTGACCTCATTCGCTGCAACACCTGATCTCAGCAACATACAGAAAAGCTCAAAACTCTTGCTACTGCAACCATTCACAGCATACCCATAAATCATCTCATTCCAAACGATAACTGACCTAACACTGAATCTGTCAAACACAAGTCTTGCACTTTCCATGACACCGCACCTAGAGAACATCCCAACAACGGCGCCAACAACAAGAGCATCATCACACACCAACCCAAGCCTCAACGCCATAGCAAAAAGCTGAATCCCAATCCTTAGCTCCCCCAAACCACCACACATCCGAATCAAAATCGACAAAGCAACTCGATTCGGCTTCAACCCCGCTCTCGTCATTTCATCAAACACCTTCAATGCCTCGTCCACATCCCCCCTTTCGCCAATCCGGACAACAGAGCATTCCCTGAAACAACGTCTCTTTGCTCCAATTCGTCGAACACTTGCAAAGCGGCGACCTTTACACCATTTTTGAAGTAGAAAGTAATCAAAGAGTTGGCCACCAGAGTCACGCAATCAAAACCCAACTTCACCACCAATCCATGAACCATCTCCCCCAACTTCACACCCCCCACAACCGAGCAAGCCGTGAGCGCTTCCACGAAGGTGACCCTATCCATCACCAACCCCAACCGCCGCATCAACCTCACAACCCCCATCCCATCCCTCCCACGCCCGTCCCTCGCATACCCCCCGACCATCACATTCCAACAAGCAACGTCGGCGGACCCGAATTCGACCAGCCGACCGAACAACCGGCCCGCGGCGTCCATCGCGCCGCAGCGGGCGTACAAGTGCAGCAGCGCGCCGCCGACGAAGCGGTTGGTCTCGAGCCCCGCCTTCACGGCGGTGCAGTGGAGGCGGCCGCCTCCGGCCGCGTCCCTCAGGCCGGCGCAGGCGGAGAGCGCGCTCCCAAGGACGAACTCATTGGGGCGGAACCCGGTGGCGGCGGCGGCGGAGACGAGGTTCGCGGCGGCAGTTTCGGAAGTGGCGGGGAGGGGGAGGGAGGACGAGCTCGGCGGCCACGGGGAGAGCTCGGCCGAGGGACACCCTCATCCGGCCAGTATTTGTACTTGACCAAAAAGAGCTAAAAGAAGCGATTTTCTCATCTCATAAAATCCCCAAACAAAAGTATAAAATTGGATTGAATTGCCAAAAATGAGCTCATTTTGAAGATTATCTACAAGCTTCCAGCTTTTTTGCGACATAAATCCTATCACTTCTCAAGAAAAGATGAAAGGAAAAAACAGATAAAACCCCACAAGCCCAGTCGTCACAGGATGAACTAAGGCATCATATTTGATTTTTTTGTCAAACAATGATTCCTACTTGAACATCACTCTCTAAGTAAATAAGAACCCCAGAGAAAGCAAAATGATTGTGTTACTTCTATCTGCAATCTGCACCAACAGCTTCATCGATACATTTGACGCCATCTCTTTCCAAGCACTCAGCCAGTTCAGCCTGTAAAACAAAGGAGAAGAAAAACAGGATTCAGTTTTGGTGTTGGCTTAAACTACGCCCACATCACTGAATGATTACCAACATCAACTACCGGTCAACATCTTCATGCTTTGTCCACTCAACTAACTGGGACAAGCAGCAGGCTTATGATTTATACAACAATCAAGATGAAAGAGAACAACCTCATTGCAGCCTTCTCATTTTCTATTGCCGGAGGTTATAGATATGAAGTGTGATGCGTTTTATTTACTGGCCAAGCACGCTTCCAAAATCGACTCCCATTGTTAGAAGTTAAAATTACGGTCGAACAGTCCAACCAGCATTACTATCTTATATAAGACTAGATACCCAAGAACCTCATCTAATTAGTTAACAAAAAAAGTGACAACAGAAATATCATGAGGTCATTTCAAGTCCTACAAATAAAACCTTTTGGTGGAGAACTTCTAAAAGAACAGACCCACTATGGAGGGCATTTAAGTAGCACCCGCACGAATCTTTTTGTGGGCATCCTCCCAATGCATCACAAAAACTAATTGTAAATCTTCGAATTGAAGGTCAAACATACCCACAACCAATCAGTGGGATTCTTCCCTAGTATAGGAGTAATCCAGTGTTGCAGTTAGAACAGAAACGTGAATCAAGTTACAAGAAAACACAGTGAATTATATTTCAACATGCTCGAGTCAAAGTGTACATTTCATTCCGAATGTTGGTTGATAGATTGAGGAGGGGTTTCCCACTCAAGCCACCAGATTCTTCACCTAGAGGATTCTTGCTCGCAGTATCTGGCCGGGATATTGTAGTGTTTGATACAATCTAGAACACATGATTTAAGGTAATAATAATAATAATTGAGAGTTGATGTAATATTGGTCGACATAATGGCGAGCCAATCCATCCAAGTGTAGAGCAAAAGAGCATACCAATCCATCCAAGCGTAAAGCAAGTGCAACCTAAAAATCAGGGGAAACTAGGCATAAGCTGCAGTGATTGTGACATCAATTCAATTTTATTTATAAAAGGAAGAAATATTCTTGAGTGAAGTGTAATAAAATACCGCTGCAATATCCTCTAGGTCTTGTTTAGACAAGTCAGGTGCAATCTTCACAAGCAAAGGTGGAGGGCCATCTTCACCCCATTGCATTTCATCTCGAGCGGCTTGCACCTATAGCACACATAGACAAGTTATTCTCCTTTCTCAATGTTTCATCCCAAACAAATATAGAATAGATAATCAATCATAAACATTGGAACAATGGGGAAAAAGCAATCCAGAATGTGTACCAATTCCTTACCTTCTTCACAAGATCCTTCAGCTGTTTTCGACCTTGAAGTTTTCGCAGGCCAGGAGTATTCGGGGAGGAAACACTTATGACCTGTGCAATATAAAGTACACATTATAAGATGAAAGTGATATAGTTGTCTTCTTATTCATTAAGTATGCAAGTGGAAACGCACCAAGTAGTCTGCATACTGGGATAAAGTATGAACACCTTGAACATAGTCAGCAAAAGCATCTTCACTTGTTTTGTTCTTGCCAAGATTGACTCCAAGGATACCAGGACCGGCTTTTCCACCCTGCTTTTCATCATCTGAATGATGAGAAGGGCTTGATGTTTTTATCTTTCTTTTACCATGTTGGGCACCTAATCGCTTTGCAAAAGTCACAATGCCTTCTCTGTTAAAGCCACATCTATTGATGCTAACGCTGCCAATGAATAGACATATGATTAACAGCACAACCATCACTATGTAACAGATATAAGTTCTCTTAATGCCACAATCAACAACTAAACATGATGGAAAAAGTCTTATAGTATTTGGTGCAAGTAACAGCATACGATGCTGATACTCAAAGTTAAATCTTTTGGTTGCCACAAATTGCCAAGAATGCATCTTTATAAGAAGAATCAACATACATGCTTACCACTCCTGTCGTAACCTGAAGATACGTGGCTTTGGATTGCCCTCTTGAGGTATAGGGGTAACGGAGCCAACTTCCATGAAACCAAAACCTTATGCCAATAACCCTTCAACAGCCTGAGCATTTTTGTCAAAAGCAGCAGCTAATCCTTCCATTTGATTTATGTGGGGGATTTATATTGGTTATCTAGGGTAATATTTCAGTTTAGCTTACTTGTTAATAGATGTTTGTGTTGATTGCTTTTCTTTTGTTGTTTCTGCTATATCTTTTGTTAATTAGCTTTCCATGTTGATATTTTTCAAGTAATTGTCAGTTGCATGTGGTGCTCATGCACTGCGTACTTCTTAAACTGCCTTGGACAAGTCACTGTTTGCAAATTTTTGCTATCATGTCATTCTTGAACTGTGGGATATTGTACACAAGACAAACTAGGCTGTGCTTTATTTCAGACTTCCGTATGCTGTTAGTTTTTATAAGAGTTTACGCTAGAACAGTGTCCTTCAGTTAAATATCTTAGTGATAAACTTTGAGTACCTATTCCTGCTTCTTGATGCCATTGTCTTATGTCCTACACATGGAGCATGTTCATATGCTTTAATTTTTATGCTTTTTAGTTCATTATCATGTTTGGGTGTCCACTTAGTTATCTTTTTTTGTTAAGGTATTGTATTTTCTTTTCTGATACCTGACATTTTGGCATTTGAGAATGGATTTTAAGTCACTTATTGATTTTTTTCTTTCGCAGATATGACTTGAAGGTCGAATGTGGTGCACAGTTTAACCTACATATATCGAAGACTCCAGATGCCTGTTTCTTGTTTGCTGATAATCTTGCGCTGGTGGATCATCAGAACGATGATGTATATATCTTCTAAGTCTACACTGCGAGAGCCCATCAGAAGGTAGTGTGGTGAGTAATGAGTCCTCGTGGCCGAAAAAATGGGGGGAAAGGCTCTTCTGTAAGAAGAATGTGGAAAGGCGAAAAATGTGAAGGAAGAAATAAGCAACCCAAATCAAACTTTCTTTGCTTATGGCCTCTTAATTCTTTACATGAACAGTGAGAAGGATCAAGCTGAAAACTTAATGATTGTGGATCTTCTAAGGAATGACCTAAGTCGAGTTTGTGAACCTGGCTCAGTGCATGTGCCTCGGCTGATGGAGGTGTAATCTTATGCAACTGTTCATACTAAGATATTGTTGTTGAATATGTCACTGATCTGGTGAGTTTCTTGTATGCAGTTTTGAACTGCTTTGCTTAGTTGCTCATTCAATGTGTTATGATTCTATGTTTTCCTCAAATTGGAGTTGATACAGCTGCTCTTTCAATATATTGTTATTGTTATGCACAATATCATCATACAACCTAAGGATGTTGAATTGTTATCTTTCTTGCAACAGGGGATCATTTCCTCGAGCAGAAGAATATCCAAGCTATGTAGTTAAGGCAAACGTGAACCTTGTGGAAGCATTTAACAGCATGCATATTGATGAAGAAGAAGAAAAGCCTTTTGAAGCAACCAGTTTTATGATTTAGTACTGAACACTTCAATTAGTTCACAATGATTTGTAAACGTTAAAAGTGAAAATTGAGTAGATTTATAATGTAATTACCACATATCTTGTGTTTATTTTAAACTATTGTGGATCTTTAGCTCAAAATTGGTAAAACAATCAAAAAATTCTTTAACGATGGTGGTTCGAATTTATCAAAATCTTACTCAGTCAATATTTAATAAAAATTTGAGATGTTTTAATTATAGAAAATAGACAAAAAATATGATATATTATAATTGTATTCTAAATGATATAGATATGATATTAAAAATTATATAAATAAATAAATAATTATCATCGTCATTCAATAACATTACAAAAATTACAACAAAATATATAAAAAAACAATGGTTATATTTCTAAGCATCTATGGCCATATATCATGTAAACTCAAAAAATCCTATTGCATGAAATCATTGTTACAATTACTATGAATATTTTTATATGTTGTAAAATAATGACATCTCTCGTTACAAGATTACACATCCTTTCTTTTTTTGTTTGAACATGATCAATTTCATATTTTGCCTTCAATCTTTGACTATTTTTACGACGACAAAGGTGAAGTGCAGTGGAAAAACCCTACCAATAGTCTCCACAAGAACATGACCCATCCTTGAAATGGTGAAATCTTGTTGCATCTCTCACGACAATCACTCTCTTAGTAATCTTGGATATAAACTTGGTCGCACTATGGCAATCAAAGCAGACTCTGAGGTTCTTCATGATCCTAATTTCTGATCCAGGTTCAGTACTTATCAGCCCAAATGCTATTGCAAGCTTCTCGCTGTGGACCTTAACTATGTTCTCCTTCTCTTCCTCCTCCACATCATAGAGTGCTGCATCTGTTTCAGTCTTAAACCCAGCCTCCCTCATCTTTCCAACCAAGGTTTCCAGTTCTGAGTATATCTCGCTTGACTTCGCATGCGATGTATCTCCAGACGTGAACACATGCAAGCTCTTGCCCACTTCAACTGAACTGTACCCAGGCGTCTTTGCCACATTTCTCTTCGAAGCCAACCGACGAACTTTGGCTGCCTCTTGGTAATCTCGATCTGCCGAGTATATATTCGACAACAACACATAGTAACCAGCACTTTGTGGCTCTAGTTTGAAGAGATTGTCAGCAACCAGACGTGCCAAGCTAGTGTTTTTATGTTTCATGCATGCAGCTAAGAGAGCACCCAAGACGCCGGCGGTGGGCTCAATAGGCATTTTGCCGATGAACTCCAAAGCTTGCTCAAGCTCCCCAGCTCGGCCAAGGAGGTCCACCATGCATGCATAATGCTCGGGGCCAGGTTGGATGCCATGGTCGAGAGTCATGGATTGGAATAGCTTCCGGCCCTCATCGATCAATCCAGCATGGCTGCAAGCATACAACAATGATAGGAAGGTGACGCCTGTAGCCTCTACCTTGCAAGACAACATGTTGTCAAAGAGTTTCAATGATTCTCGGCCATGCCCATGCAGACCATAGCCAGAAATGATGGCATTCCAAGATATGATGTTCTTCTCCGGCATTTCATCAAAGATTCTCCTAGCTTCTTCAAGTTTACCGCATTTTGCATACATATCAATCAAAGCGGTGAAGATGTACACGTTCGGCTCAACTTGCCCTTCTATCACCAAATCATGAATCGATTTTCCTACACCGAGAGCACCAAACTGAGCACAAGCCGAAAGGGTGCTGGTAATGGTGACTGCATTTGGTCGAACATCACATTTTTGCATCTGTTGGAAGAGATCAATCGCAAGCTCCGAAAGGCCATTCTGAGAATAACCCGAAATCATTGCATTCCAGGAAGCCAAGTTCTTTACCGGCATTTCATCAAACAGCCTCCTAGCTAGATCCATCTCATTTAGTCTCGCATAAGTCGTCACAAGAGCAGTTGCTACAAGAGGATTCGCATCAAACGCAGCTTTAATGGAGAACCCATGAAGCAACAAAGCAAGATGAGTATGCTTGGAGAAGGAGGAAACGGGGATCAGCCCAACAAGCGTGCTTGAACTAGGCCGCAGACCATAAATTTGCAACCTTTGGAAAAGATCCAGAGAAGCTTCAATCTCCCCAACAAAAGCACACCCAGAAACCATGGAATTCCAAGCAACCAAGTCCGGATCATCAATCAATCCAAACACAGCCATCGCATCACCAATCTTCCCACACTTCGAGTACACGGAGATCAAACCCGTGACAACGAATGAATGATTGCAGAGCCCCACCTTCGTTCCCAAGCAATGCACCATCCTCCCCATATCAAGCTCTTGCAGCTCCGCCGCCGCCGGCAGAACCGCCGCCAACGTAGTCGAATTGCACCGCGCCCCTGAAAACACCATTCTTTGGAAAACCTGCATAGCCGGCACAAAGTTGCAACCTTTCACAAGGCCGGAGACGAAGGCGTTCCACGAGACGGTATCCCGCTCAGACATTCCATCGAACACCTTCGTAGCATCGTCCACCTCAGAGATGTTGAGGTAGAAGCCGACCAGCGCCGACCCAATAAAGGCGTCGTCTTGGAAGCCACTGACGACGGAGTGGGCGTGGAGGAGCCGGCCGGGGATGGGCGATCCACCGCCGGCGGAAGCGGCGGAGACGGCGAAGGCGTAGGTGAAGTTGTCGGGGCGGAGGGAGGGGTCGCCGGCGGCGGCGAGGCGGAGATAGAGGGAGAGGGCGTGAGCGGGGAGGGCATTGCGGGCAAGGCCGCGAAGGAGGACGTTGTGGAGGAAGAGGTCCGGGGAGGGGAGGGAGGGGAGGAGGCAGAGGGCGAGGCCGGCGGCGCCGAGGTCGGAGAGGCGGGCGGCGAGCTTGGTGGCGAGGAGGAGGTCGGCTGCGAGGTCGCCGGAGACGACGAGGCAGCCGAGTAGGCGGCGGAGCTGGGGGACGGTGGTGGCCCCGGTGATGAAGCTTTGGTACAGGTTTTTCCGGCTCATGTTATCATGGATTTATTTTGATTTTTCCAATCCCTTCCTAGAAGTGTAGGGAGCCAAAGGAGCTGCCGCTGACGAAGCAGAGCTCGAGTGCCGAAACCCGCTGGCCGGCCCAGAGCCAAACTTCTTGGCGAGCAACTCTCTTCGGCATTTCCTCGAAAACATTGCGGCCATGAAACCCCCACAAAGCAGGCGACGGAGATGAGAGCAGCAGACCAGTTGGGCCTGCAGAGGAGGTTGTAAAGGAAGGATCTTTATGCTTGGCAGAGACCGTGGAGAGGGAGTAGGAGGCGGCGGCGGCGGGGTGGGGGAGGAGGGAAGCGAAGTTTGAACGTCGTCGTCTTCCTCGACCTCCAAACTTCGAAAATAAAATATTATATCAAACATATAATACGTATTATTATTTCCTTAAACTTTGGCCTAATGGTGTCAATAACTCATAACTCTCTCTAAGCTACTAAGGTTGCTTATATTCGCCGTTAATCACCAGATTATTATATGGGATATAAAAAGTTTTGATTCGGACCTTTTATATGGATAATAATATATCAAAAAGATTCGGATTATATACTGGTATGGGGTGATTTTATTCGTAACCGATCAGAATAGATGATATTTTATAAAATAATATTTTAAAATATTTAAAATAATATCTTTATTATTTGTCTCTATTTTTTATAGTGAAATTTGTATTATTTATATTTTTTAACTTATTTGGATGAGTTTAGTGAATTCAGATCAAATGTAAATATGGTATATAAAATGGATACAGTTTTAAGATTCCGATCGGATTCGAGTTCGAATATTTAGATTCTAATAGGATACGAATATAGCCATATCAAATTTGAACTCATCCCAACTGGTTATATCTGAAGTCACTTATTTATCTATTGATTAGGGTAACTAATGTGTTTGACTTAATTCAAAAGAAATTCATTTTCATTATTTTGGAATTTGAATAAATATTCGACATGAAATTAGTGGTTCGATAATTTACCAACTAAGATCAAAGTGATCGGCTCGACTAGACTCAACCAAAATTTAATGTATTCAAGATTGATAAATATATTCATGTTCTATTTGTTATTCTATTCTCGTCTACTTAATATCTTTTTTGTATGCATATTAGTATCGGTATCACTATTTATTTATGGTTGAGTTCTTACATAATTTAATAACTTTTTTTCTGAAAGCATTAAACCGCTCCGCTTGTTGCCTTGAATTGATTCGAAACCAAACACGAACCAATCTTCAAACATTTATAACGATTTTGCAAACTGCTCAAACTCGGTTCAAAATAATTTAACGTTATATGAAATCAAACTTTGAGTTAACTTAGTACATTCCTATTTATTCATAATATCTGTTCGATAGAATGCTGCAATTGCCATAAGCTACTTGCTTGAGTGTGGTGGTATATAAACCATTAACTCTGGCTTGGACGAAAAGAAAGAAAGATGTGGGTGGCAATGCTGAGGGTTATTCATGATCCTATATTGCCCACTGGCTCATGACAAATAAATCACAACTCAAAGGTGGGGAGGGAGGATGACAGAACCGCATAATAAACCAGAGAATTGGAACGTGTAATGCGAATACAACCATTCATGTTTTCATCGGCGGAAATTTCTGGGCACAGCCCACTGTCCCTGCCCCTAAACAGGTCCAGGTAATTTCAGGCTCACACGCACGAAACCTGGAATTACCCAGATCTGAGAGTGCGGCGTTAAGAGGCACAGGAAGTGGGTGTGGCTAAAAATTTCTCAGTTTCCAAAATCTGGTATTAACAATTTTGTAACTCGTGTAATGTTCATATATGCTTTCACATCCATGCCAGCAAAATGAATCGTGGAGTTAAAAGCAACATGTAGTGCAACAAGCAGACAAAAGTGTAAAAAAGCAGCTACAATGAAAGGATTTGAACAGCCACTCAAAATAAATGTTGGAAGTTAAAAGGGTTTGAGTCATGAAACCAAATAATTCCTCACTACCTATTGGTAATTTCATCTTCCCCAAGCAAAAAAATATGACTCTGTTATCATTTTAACTAGTAAGCATCTCAGGAGGTTGAAGAAATTTGCCGCAATTTTGCCTGCAAGACCATTCCAGCTTCATCTGCTACTGCTTTCTTCTTGGAAGTAACCTGCATTGGAAATTCCTTACAAGTGTCATCAAAATGCGGCAAGAATCTATTGCATGCAAGCGCACGCATATAAGCACGCGCCAGTTCTCACTTAGACCTTGTTATATCCTCAAAAGAGGCAGTGAAGCACTCTGGTATATGGTTTCCTTATATGCACTTAAAAGACAGGACTTGCACTTGCCATCTTTGTTTGGCAAACACAGTTTTCAAATGTCAGTTCAACTACAGCTGTGAAGTTAAAATGTTAAGTTAAATTATTAGTTCCCACAAGTAGAAAGGTATGTGTCTTATTAGCGAGTCAATATGACGAACCTCCTTAGCCAAGACAACTCAAGAAACGCTGACAAAAATCATTAAGCACAAAAATCTCTTTGGCCTAAGGCTTTGCATATCAGCATGTTGACAACTATATATCATCGATGCGTACTATTTCTCAGATGGAAATTTTGGTTTGCTCCATATTTGATACTGTGAATGGACGTTTAATCAAATATTTCCTAGCAGGTAATATTTTAGGTACAGTTGGTTGCTACAGAACATTCTAAAAAGGTTCATTACAGACTAGAAGACCTAAAACTATTCTGTTATAGGTTGGTCTAAATATCACAAACATGCCATGAGCATTGAACCATGTACCATTGCAAAATAAAGGATAGCAAGGTAAATAGATGCAAAGAATATAACCCTTCTTACCTCAACCAATTCATCGTAATTGGATTTTAACAAATTTATCTTTCGATCGCAATAATCTTTCCCTTCTGCCATTGTTTTCTGAGTTTATAAAAAAATACTTAATTATAACCAGTGTTAAACTAAGAAAAGGGATTGAATGAAGGCAATACAGTCGCCAAAAAATTTCAAAATTTAAATATAAAATTAAGTTCCAACTTTCAAGTCCTTTTAGAAGCTAAAACTGTTCATTAAAATCATCACAAAGGGCCATTCACTAAGTTCATCTGCAGAGAGTAACTTCTATATATGAATGGAAATGAAGTGAATTATGAGGATGAATTTGGTCCAACTATTGGCAAGTAATCTACAAATGCTTTCTCAAGTTATAACTCTGTATACAGATCCACACATTAAGTTCACCAGCAAAAGCTATCACTTGCATCCGAAAGCAAGAAAACAATTTTTTTCCAGCAGAATGAACCGACATGATTGCTTGAAGTTTTTGATGCCAAACAGAGAAAGGTGAAATTAACAACATATTCTAAAGTGACAAGATAACTCAAGCAATCCCATTTCGTTTGAATGCAAAACCAATAACCTCATTGAAGCATAATCATCGATCACAATTCCGCAACAATCCCATTATGTTTGATTGCAAAACCAATAACACCAATGAAGTATAATCATCAATCACGATTCTGCTACAAAAATACACATAAGTTTCATCCAGGAAAAAAAAATTTAGAAGAAATAAAGGTTACACCTGTATCTGAAAGCCAGATATCTTATTATATTTTCCCCAAAAAATGGACTAAGATAAAGTTCTTTAGTCCCAACAGAGAGAAAACAGATAGAATCAAGATACTGTGAATTGAAAATATAAATCAAGCAATTCAAAGTCACTAAAGCATAACTATCAATTAAAATTATACTATGAACCTACACATTAGTTCCATCAGCAATCAGCTAAAATGTAAACACCTATATTTTACCGCAAGAAATTCATTTTCTTTTTTCTAGCAAAATGAAGTAACATAAACTTTTATGATCCCGACAGAGATAAAAGCGATAAAGCCAGCATCAAGGGTAAGCGCAAAGCCACCAACCTCGATGAAGTAGCCAGTTCCGACATCAACAAGGACCTTATCAGCATCATCAAGCGTTCCGGGGACGTAGAGCGACGCCGTGAGCGGGACCAGCATCTTCTTCCCTACTCCACCAACAAAACCCACCATCAAAGACTCGATCTTTCGCATAGAAAGAACCAATCAAATAGAGAAGAGAGAATGACCGTGGGGGCGGAGGGAGAGGTCATGGAGGGAGAGGAGGCGAGCTCGGCAGGCGGGTAGCGGCGGCGCGGATCTTGAGGAGGCTGTCCTGCAGAGGTTGACCTCGAGGTCGGATTGCTCCTTGAGGGACTTGAGCTGGTCGATGCTCAACTTCTCCATCTCTCCACAGTCGCCGTCGCCGCCGCCGCCATGGCCCCTCGCTCTTACACCATCACCTCCTCTCCTTCCTTTCTTCTCATATATATCGTAGTTTTAAAATTAGGATATTATAATTGTGCATGTGAGAAGTCCAAAAGCCCCTATAGCTCAGTGGTAGAGCGTCAGTCTTGTAAACTGAAGGTCTGTAGTTCGATCACTGCATGGGGGCATTTTTTTTCCCTTTATTTTAAATAATATTATTTGAAATTAATATAAATTTTGCATTATTTTTTTGCAATATAAATTTTATCTATTGATTGATTTCAATTTCAATATAAATTCTGTTCAATTCCGATAAATCATCTATTCTTGTATATGATATTAATGACATATCTATTTGGCATATTATAAGGAATGTGTACATGCAATAAATATGTATATGAATTTTTTCCCTTTATTTTAAATAATATTATTTGAAATTAATATAAATTTTGCATTATTTTTTTTGCAATATAAATTTTATCTATTGATTGATTTCAATTTCAATATAAATTCTGTTCAATTCCGATAAATCATCTATTCTTGTATATGATATTAATGACATATCTATTTGGCATATTATAAGGAATGTGTACATGCAATAAATATGTATATGAATTTTACATATTAATATATAATTTGATAAAAACAACTTACTTATTTTAAACAATTAAAAGTCAACATTTTTTTCAATATAAATTTTGTCTATTGGTTGAATATCTGCTTTGTATTTTGTCGATTTCAATTTCAATATAAATTTTGTATTTTCTATCTTTTTCATAACCCCAGTGCCTCCAAGGTCGTAAGATTTCTAGTTCAATCCCGATAAATTTTCTATCCTTATATATATGCTATTAATTGCATATCTATTTGGTACTAGGTGGAATTTAATCTCCGTTTTAGAAGTTTCTATTAGTATCGTAATATTTGCATAAATATGTATAAGGAATGCATACACACAATAAATATGTATATAAATTTTACATATTAATATATAATTTGTTAAAAATATTTAATTATTTCAAATAATTAAAAATAAATATTATATAATATTAAATTTTGGGCAATTAAAAGACAAAAATGAAGAATTTTTGGGCAAATAAAAGAAAAAAGAATAAATAAATTTTGGGCGAGTAAGAGAGTAATGCCTAGGATTTGTGGAGTTAAAATTAATGCGCATGAGGAAAATATTAAACATGATGAAACCAATAAAATCATTCTATTATAATTTATAATCGATATATATATATATATATATATATATATATATATATATATATATATATATATATATAGACACACACATATGCAATCGATAGAATCACCACAATCTCATCCAACGAGAAGTGGCACCGTAGACAAAGGAGAAAAATAAATAAAATTAAGAGTAAATAAATTTGTAAAAAACCATGAAATTTTAAGAGAGCTGATTTTTTTTCCTTTGACGTTCTTATAAGTGGTTATTGCAACAAAGAACCCCTCAGACAGAGGAGGTTTCGTTCAGCAAACATTGACTTTAAAAATGTATTTGCTTGGCTCAAAAAAAATGCTTAAAATTAAATAGAAAGACCAAGTAAATTAAAGTATTTGTTGATCAAATTTTGAAGCATTTTATATATTCATCTTTCATTAATTATAATTTGCCACATTAATTATAATTTGCAACCAATATCAGTTAGAAATTAGTTCCCTTATCATGTTGGATTAAGTCATAGAGATTCATAATAATAACTTATTATTTTTCAAAAAAACCGATTCGATGGAAATGTTTTTCTTTTTTGTTTGTAGCCTCACTATAAATCGTTGACTTTGACATACAAAATATTCAACCTTCAAAGCCGAGTAATCGGCGTTCGTACTGTTCATTCCGACCGCCGCAGTCACCTGCTCCACGAGCACTATTTTTTGCAAGCCAAGTTCTTGGTAGGCTAGCTGATCGAGCGAGACGATAACAAATTAAATCAATAACAAAACATCCTCATCTGCCGATACGAACAATACCCACAAATCCATTTCATCTCATCAAGCAAAGACCAAGCACATCGGACGTCATATCAAGGCAATTCATCAACCAAGCTAGCTAAAACAGAGGCAACATCCATCAATGGCAACAAGAGGAGCAATGCTGGTGATGGCGTTGTTGAGCTTGATGGCAGTGAAATCCATGGGGGAGGACATGATGTTTAGTGGGGAGAGCCTCAACAGCAACGAGTACCTTGAGAATGGTCCCTGTAGGTTTATCATGCAAGGGGACTGCAACCTTGTGTTGTATAGCCAGAACTCGCCTCTATGGAACTCGGCCACCAATGGCCGGGCTACCAATTGCCGGGCAACTCTTCGAGACGACGGCAACCTCGTCGTTCTCTCCGGTGCCGACACCATATGGACCAGTAGCACCGCCCGTGGAGGCAACAACTACCGACTCATCGTCCAGGCAGATGGCAATGTTGTCATCTATGGTGCTGCTCTTTGGGCCACCAACACCGTTCAGAGCTAGAAGAAAGTCCTTCTAGTGGTTTAGTGTTCTTCTCTACTAATAATAATCTTTTCTTTACAAGTTCAATCCATATGTTCTTGTGCTAATGAGTGATGCATGTTTGGTGCTCAGACCACTGTATCATTCATCTGCATCATGCATTACACATTCAAAAACTCAGAAATGGACTCGATTTAGTTGATGATCGAGTGTGATGATTAAACACATTTTATTTGAATCAAGTGCAAATTAAAATAAATAAAAATAACTTATATTAGATTAAGCACCGGATAAATTTTTCCTGAAATCACAATTGGAAATCATTATATATTATCTACAGGTTATATGTCAAAATTATCAAATCGTGTATTAGAACATTAGAATAAGAAAATACCAATCCTGAAAATTCATTATTTGTTTTGACGGTTAGGCATATATTTATATAAAGTGAATGGGTGGCGATTACCAAATGAATGGAAACATATTTAAGTTAATGGCTATTTAATAAAACGTCATTACTTTAGCCAATGGGTGAGTTAATTAATCATGATTTCAAACATAGCGAAATTGCTTTACAACAAACTCCAACAAGATTAACTCGTTGTCATTTATATCAATTTTGCAATAAACTTATAAATCTTTGTTACGGTTAATTAATTTGAATAAATGGTCTAATTAATCCTATCCATGGTTGCACGAATCGGCCGATTCCGTGCGGAATCGGCCGATTTAAATCGGATCGGCGTCGCGCCGATCCGATTTCGAGGCCGACTCGGTCGGCCCCGAATCGGGTCGTGAATCGGCCCGTTTCGGCCGATTCCGACCGATTTAACTCGGAATCGGAATCGGCCGATTTAAATCGGAATCGGTTTTTTATGAAATTACCAAAATACCCTAGGTATAATTTTTATTAAATTATTTAAGCATGGGTAAAATGGTAATTTGGATTTAAAAACCTAAATCATACCCTCCCCCGATTCCGCCGCCCGACTCCGACCTTCGCTCCGCCGCCCTCCGCCGCGCTTGCGCCGTCCTCCCTCGGCCGTCCTCCGTCCGACCAGGCCACCGCCGCCCGACTCCGACCTCAGCTCCGCCCTCCGCCACGATTCCGCCGCAGCGTTGCGACCGCCGCCCGAACTCGGGTTCCGCCGGCCGACGCGAGCGCCGCGATTCCGCCGTGAATCTGCCGTCCGACCGCCGCCTGTTCGTCCGACCGGGCTGCCGACATCCTCCGACATCGCCGCCGCGAGACTCGCCGCCGACCGGGCCGTCGGCGGCGGCGGAGTAAAGAGTGGCATTTTCGTAATTAAAAGTTGACTCGAGTCTAACTCGAGTCAAAAATAATAATTAATTCTAAATAATTAAAAAAAATCTTAAAAAATATTTAAAAATATCATAAATTATAATACACAGAATAATATCAAAATAACATCAATATCCAATTTTAATATATTTATATTATAAATTGTCAAATTATTATATATGACCGATTAAATTAATTTGGACCGATTCAACAAAACCGATTCCTGGCCGATTCAGACCGATTCCGATTCCGATTCCGATTCACGGGAAAACCGATTCCGATTCCGATTCCGATTCATGCAACCATGGGTAGACCCAAAATTTTTGCTACCGGATATATATTTCAACACAATTTTGACGTAACTATCCCCAACCTTAGAAGCAAAATTTCCGACAATGATCCCATCTCAAAATTACAAAAATAATGGTGTGATGACAACTTGTTTTTTTTTTTTTTTGCTACCACTAGATATTGATTGACTTATTCAATTAATTGTCTAAATATATTTATATTTGCCCAAATATATTTATATATTTATATTTTAATCTTATTGTACCAATTAAATATAAAATAAAATTTAAAAAAACTTTATAGATGCAGATAACGATTTCTAAAAGTTCGATGCTCAAGTTATATTTCTTTTGGCTAATTACTTTTATCGGCTTCTTCCCAATTTCCTATCTTCCCCTTGGAAAGCTTCATCCCAAGACCTGGCCAATCAATGGAGCCTCGTCTCATCTGGCAGGCTAACTCAACCAGGTCAATGGCAAGAACAAGAGAACATTGCAAGCCTATATAAACAGCAAACACCCACAACCCATTTCAGATCATTAACAATTCTTTTGAGCTTATATATCAAGGCAACCCAGCAAGTAGGTAGCTGATACACAGGAGCAGCAAGTACTTTCCAACGACGTTGAGAATCATGGTGAAGGTCATGGCAACAGCGTATCCTAGCAATGGAGCTTTTGAGCTTGATGGCGGTGAAATCCATGGGGGAGGACATGATGTTCGCCGGGGAGAGCCTCAACAACAACGAGTACCTCGAGAACGGCCCCTACCGCTTCATCATGCAAGGGGACTGCAACCTGGTGCTGTACATCAACCAGAACAGGGCATTATGGAACTCGGCCACTAATGGCAGGGGCACCAATTGCCGGGCCACCCTCCGAGACGACGGCAACCTCGTCATCCTCTCCGGCTCCGGCGTCATATGGACAAGCAACACCGCCCGCGGCAACAACAACTACCGGCTCATCGTCCAGGGAGACGGCAACGTCGTCATCTATGGCGCTGCTCTCTGGGCCACCGACACCGTCCAGAGCTAGAAAATTGATCAATCCTTATCGTGTTATAGTAATATGTACCATCTATTCTTATACTTTTTTATGATGTTCACATGTTAACGTAATACATGCCATTTCATATTTGTGGTGCCCAGAGCACTAAAAACAGACATATTCAGATGATATACACCTAACAAGCCTTCTTTTAAAACTATGATCGTATTACTAATTCTAAATGTAGACCTTTGAGGTGTTGGTGAAGGAAACCCAAGAAAAGAAGCGAACAAAATGTGTCCCTCCCCCTCTAGGAATGAAGCAATTAATGGACAAGAAAAGGAGAGGGAGCCACCAATAATGCTAATCAAAGAGCATGTGGTCCAATCTCCAAACATGGAGGACTAATACTCTTAGTACCATGGCTTTATTAAGCAGAAAAGAATGATTTTAATGGCTAGTTAGGCCTTATATGGTCCTGCTTTCCTTAAGAAGTTAGCTTCTTCTCGTGCAAAATGTTGGGACATCCGGTTCAGATATTTGCATCAATCACCGGCCCCATGCACAAGCCCACACTCATTTCCCACAATTTTTTCGTTTGCTGAACCACCAATGGCATTTTCCCCCAACCACGATTGCTTTTAACTCTCGCTTGACACTGCTAACTTATAAAAGACAAATATTTTAAATTAATTTTTTTATCACAAATACTTTTAACGTTAATCTCTTAATCAGAGAATGATAAAGATGAACCACACCTTGTAAGGGCTCACAGCACAGTTGACACAATAACGCTAACGTGTGTAAACGCAAGACGGTTCCCGACTCAATAAATACTGAAGATTTCTCCCACAGAACGCAGACCTGCCAGCAAGAATCTTGTTGGAAAATAAATGACGAGCACAGAGGACATGACGCCCAAGTATCTCAGCATCCACGACTTCAGCAAACAACAGCGCAGTATCGTCCTACCGACGATACGTAGAATTTACTACACAACTCTTTCATGGAGTGATTCCCAGCAAACAACGTTGCCATATTCTTCCATCACAGAGAAACAGTAGCGGTAAAAATTTCTTCACAAATTACCACCATGAACAGGAACTACAAGCTCAAAGACTACATTACCAGATCAACAATACTTGAACGAGCAGAAATTAAAAGAGATCTAACTTTCGTTTTGTCTTTTTTTTCATTTATTCAAACTCGACATGGACTCCCCAATAGATTACATATACATTACAAATTATTGGCACACAAATAAATCCCACATGGAAAAAAAATGACCCAAAAAAAAATTCATCATCATATCAGAGACGGATAGAGGCAGGAAATTTAACTTACAACCCTGGAAAGAAGAGAAGACACGCTGCTATTTTGGCTGTTAACTACATTTTCCAGCTACAATTTCCACACCAACAACAGTACACATAGGGAACCAATCAATCAAGCTCGAGTCTTCCCCACCTCGAGTGCTATTTTGGCTGTTATCTTCGTCTTCCGGCTACTTCCACACCAACAACAGTACACAGAGGGAAACGAATCAACCAAGCTTCGAGTCTTCCCCACCAAGGAAGTCACGAACTCACTCCCCCCACCTCGAGTTCCTGTGACAACGACTTCGAACATCGCCGCCCATCCTTGACCTCCTCCTTCCAAAGATCGGAGCTCAATTCACTCGGCTTTGATCCCACCCCAACAAAAATCAAACTACAACACACTCATCCTGGTTTTTTTTTGGAGCTCTTCCTCCATTTCTACCCATTGCCACACTCGATGCTACCACAAACTCTAGGTAGCAAACAAGCGGTGACAAACAATACAACTATAAATCATCTTCTTAGTTACTACTTTAGAACACACAAGCAAAAAAATAAGGGTCTCTAATTGCTTCAACCACCACTGACCATGGGAGCAGGAAGAAGAAGATCAAAGCAAGCCCCATGATTGATAATAACTCAGCTCGCTTCTATCTCTGCCCCCACACTCAAAGTCTGAAAAGACACCAACCATGACAAAACATGGAGGAAAAAGACATCACAGAGGATAGAGCACAAAAAATAAAAAAGAGAGAGATTGGGATGAAGTAGAAGTTGAAGAAGAAGATGATGAGAAACCTAACACAATCTTTCTCAACAAACTCTTTTTCAATAAATTACTAGAAACGGAGAGCATATATGAGCAAATCAATCTAACGCTGGTGGTCGCCGTCGCGCCGGGCCGGGGCGGGGCCGGAGAGAGAGGCGAGGAGGTTGAGGTGGCCCTGGGCGATGGGGAGGTAGTTCCCGACGCGGGCTGCCGACGCCTCCCCGAAACGGCCGGCGGCGGCTCCCAGGGTGGGAACGACGATCTCCGGCGCGGCGGCGGCGAAGCTCCACACCTGCCCGAAGTCGGGGCGGGCAGGTACTGCCCAGAACCCGGCGGCGGGGGCGGTGAGGCCGATGTCAACCGCGTCCTTGGCGGCGGCGGCGGCGGCGGTGACCGACGGGTCCTCGTCGGGCCGGAGCCGCTTACCCAAGAACAAGGGGGAGACGGCGGCAGGGGCGGAGGCAGGGGGAGCTGAGGCGGAGGAGGAGAGCGAGGAGTTGCGGAGGGAGACGGAGACGGAGGAGAAGGAGGCCGGGGTGGTACCGGTGCCGGTGGCCGCGATGATGGAGGGCTCGGCCTGCCGGAGTAGCCACTCGATGGTCTGTCCGTCGGACTTGTGGCCGAGCTCGCGGGTGAGCTGGAAGACCCGGGCGGCGCAGATAATGGGCATGCGGATGCGGCGCCCGCGCCCATCGACCTTGGAGTGCCGGTCCTTGGTCGGCGGCTTCTTCACAGCCAGGGCGCCGGCGGCCGGCGGCGGATCGGTGGGGGCGGTGGACATCGGCGGCGACTGTGGTGGTGGGGAAGGAGGAGTGGGGGAGGGGATGGGGGAAGGAGAAGAAGTAATGATTGAGCGGGTGGGGTCAGCCGGAAGGGCACATGGGTGTGGGCCCCCCGCTCCCTGACACAGTTGCCCGTGGCCCACCTCCCCCTTTCTTTTCTTTTTTTTTTGCAAATGAATAAATAAATGTTTTTTAAAAAAAGCCTAAATAAGTTGATTTTCTTGCACGGCCGTCATCACTTGTTACGATGAATTTATGCCGAAAAAATAAATTTTAAAATGTTTTAAAGGACATATAAAAATATCATTTAAGGCCACATAATACTATTAAACAAAAATTAATACAAATTCTCATCTTTGATTCTGAATTTAAATAAGTTCGTTTGTCGAGGTAATTCATCTTCAAGTTTTTGTCTTTTAAAAATTTATAATTTAAGGTTATAAATTTTCAACTTAATCCTTAAAAATATTATACCCGTTAATTTATATTTGAGTTAAATTATTATTTAAATGATATAAATTGCAACGAAGAAGATAATTAGTAATAAAATTTTAGTACAATGATCCACGATAAAGTTGGGCCAGTGATTATAATAATCGCCAGGTGTATTTAAGTTAATAATATATAAAAATACTAAACAACAAATTTTATAGTGGCAAGCATTGATATGCCATATATGAAATATCTAAATTGAACAAGTCTTTTTTTATTTTCTTCGTGCTAATTATATTTTTACAAAAATAATAAATATAATTTTGTTTTTTTCTAACAAATACAATTTTGTTTGGATAACAAGAACTTGCCTTTGCTTTCATTTAGTCATGGCTTAATCTTGTTTTATTGATTCATTTCCGTACCCATGAACACCCGCATATGGGAAATTGGGGCATCTTGGTCTCTTTAAATTACAAATCTACCACTAATCCGACATTAGTCAAGTCAACGAAGGACGGTAATGGAGAACTAATAAAATTTCCGGTATCAAACAGGTTTTAGAAGATTTGATCCCTTCATTTATCTAATCCATTTCTTAGATGCCCCGTTTTTACGGAAAAAAAAACAAAACAAAGAGGGCAAATGCGTTTTTTTATTATGGTAAATGACTTTGTTTTTTGTTGGGATTTTTGGGGGGAAAGTATATTGTTAATATAAAAGAGCACACTTAATGAGAACTTTAACTAATTTATGTCATTTCAAATTGATAATTATCTAGTAAATAAATAAAAAATAATTAATAACGTCTTCAATTAACATTGTTATCTATAAAATTAGTGTAGTATTTACACGATTGATTTAAATCTTTTTAATTAAGAATATTTAAAAATTTAACAATAATAATTAAGTTAATCAATTTAAGTTAATTAGGAATGCACTATGGCGAGTTTGGTGTAACACTTGCTAAAACAAATTCCTATCCCTCGGGTTGGATATAGAGATTTCAAGTTATTAGATTAAGTTAATAAAAAAAAGTTTCCTAATAACGAGTAAAAAATGGATGAAATAAGATAGGACGAGAGTAAAAAAAAAGTATGACGTTTTTAATGTAAGATGATTGATTATTTATATTATTTACATTTAAATCCAAATATAGCAAAAACATTCACGGGATAACACTTGTTAATGTCTGAAATCTTAGCATTATTAGAAAATCTACTACTTAATCAACATTAATATATTATTTGCTGAAAAGTTTTTACCAAAATTATAAGTATTGTACAGCTCACTTATCAAATTTAGAGTCCATACAAAATATATTTGATTCAAGAAGGCTTAATCAAACTCAACCGAATTTTAAAATCATAAATAAAATATTTGTAAGACTCTAAAAAAATTATTTACGATTGATATTTAACTAAATACAAGTTACCATAAACATTTAGATTTTTTAAAATATCATATTAAAAAAAGGATATAAATTAAAATAATGAAAGGAGGCTCTTTAGATAAAATTATGCGAGGTTAGTCAATACAATATAATATATAAAATTATAATTTATTCAATATTATTACCAGGAGGCTCTTTAGATAATATTAATAATAATAATAATATATTATTATTATTATTATATTTTTCCTTTTGGGCACACTATGTTTTTCATCTTGAACTCGATTCGAAATCGAATGAGTTTTAAATATATATACTCGAAATTGACTCAAACATTTTTTATGTTATTCGAGCTCGAATACACTTTAATTGTTTAATTTTGACGAGTTAGAAACCAACTTGCTCGGGAGATCAAAAGTAGTTCGTTCGGGATAAAAAACGGTTTTAAATAACACAATGAGTGTGGATTGAACATGCGGCCTTTAGACCTTTAAATTTTTAGACCTTTAGACCTTTAGATCTTTAGGCCTTTAGACATTTAGATCTTTAAACCTTTAGATCTTCGGTCTAAGACTTTTCTAACTAAACTATGATACTACTTTGTTATTTTATTGTATATAAATAAATATAGCTGGTTATATATATATATATATATATATATATATATATATATATATATAAAGATTATTTTAGCGGGCAGATAATATTTTTGTCTCAAATTTTAATCTGGATTTTTCAATTATACGGACAACCCAAATTTAATAAAATAAATAAAAAAAAACAAAACACATCCACTACTACCATATATTAATAAATAGTTAATAATAATATTTATTTATAATTTTAAATATATTTTAAGTAAGTAAATAATATTATATATATTATTATATTATATTATCAAATTAAATAATAAATCAAATTTAAATTATAAGCAAGTCAAATTAAATTAAATTAAATTAGATACTATCTTACTTTAAATTTATTTTGTAAATTTATAAATTTAAATCAAATTTATAATTAAATATTTAAACACCAAGTTTTGAATCAAATCGTATCGAGCTGTCTCGCTCAATGAGTGAACTATAATGGAATGGGGGAGGGAGGCTTAAACCGCGAAAGGTGAGAATGGAATTGCCGCAAAAATGCCCAGAAAAAGGCTTCTGAAATTTGGTGCCTTGTTGCTGCAAAAGAGGACACCAGGTGGTAGGAGCTATGCTTTGCTATTTCCCCATACAGCTACTCATCGTATTTCAGACCCCATTTGTTTAATCAAGGAGTTGAATGCAGTGAATCCGAGGTGAATGACCGCACGACTGTTTTTGTTCCCATTTAGCACATACATACATTTTGCTTATGATTCCAACCAACCATACTAGCATTAAAAATAAATATATACACACACTTACATAACTAAGAAAGACTCTCCTCTTAAACTATTAACGATTACTCGTTAGCTTTAAGTCAGTCACCAACCTTGGATGAGAACCCTATTCGACGTGATTATATTCAATCTAAATTAGCTTAAAGTAAATACAAAATTAACTTTGTATATATCAGAAAAAAAATTAAGATTAGATATGAATTTAGAGATATGTTGTATATTTATATTCAATCTTAATATATATTATTTTGTAAATATTCATATTGAATAATAATTTGTCAAGACCATTTGATATAAATACGGTAAATAAAAAAATATAATATTTGAATGTAGGTTGGATTTTTATTCATCCGAAAACTCAACAAAAACAGTGTATGCAGGTTGCATGGCATCAATATTAAGGTCCAGAGTTAATTTATTATACAAGTACTTTTTTAATTAAATAAAACTATCTTCGCCGTTCAATTACTGCTAAACTATCGAGGCAGCACAATAAAAACCCAAGTAACAAAGGAGGGGAGGGGAATACAGAGAGCATCCAAGAGAGGTGGAGACTAGAGGAGAGGAAAGGTCTTCCCTCAAGATCTCAATAGTGACGCCGGATTTGGGTCACAAGTGCAAGTCGTTTTCATGTCGGAGAAGATAGACCCAACTGGCAAAAGAAATACCAAGCTGGCCATCCTCCCAGCGCAGGCACGTCAAGTCCCCACCTCTTCTTCCGTTTCATGAAAAATGTCCATCTTCCACACACCGTACCGTCCCTCATTGACTCCACCTTTGCCCCACGCTGGCCCAATCCCCGTAGCCCACAATCTTGCATCGGATAAGATATTGTTGGCACCCCCAAAAGATAGGGTAGAACACGGATCAATGAGCTCGTATTGTATTTGTATGTAGCTAGACAGATAGATACCTCGGAATAAACTGATCAGAAGATGTTTAGGTTTCTGGATTTTCTTCGTTCATTCCCAGTTCATGACGAGGAAGAACTAGCAAGGGACCCAAGTCACAAAACCTAGTAAAAAGTGAACGTACGCTGGTTAAGAAGGGGTTTATCTATTCAGATAGGCGGCGTGGGTTGTTCAACCAACAGTCCTACTGGGTTTACATGGTGGGAAGATTTCTGGGTTAGTTTATTGGTGATGGAGAGGATGTTGTAAAAGAGCAGGTCACGGATAGTTGGCGCAGCGGTAGCTGTCTGTCTCCTTCTCTCACAACCTCATCTTCTCTGACATGTCCCCCTCCCCCAATAGATCTCAAGGGTTGATAATTGCTGTGGGTTTTTTTCTTTTCCAGCTCAGGGTTTGGTAGGTGCTCCTGTTTCGAGGGTGGTTGGAAGACATCAGATCCAACCCACTCCATTATCCATGTTTATATTACTCAGATAATTTGGTTCTTTCTTATAATTTTGCTTTTTCCCCAACGACATGGAGCCTATCCTGTCATGTCGCTGTTAATTAACGAAGCTACAATGGTAAACATTCAAGTAAATTTTTATTTTTTCTTTTACACGTCACAAAATTACAAATCGAATTCTTTACTACCTGTACACACACAACTCTCTGAAAGGATGTTTATGGTTCTTGCACTTCAATACCACTCCTCATTATTCTCTTCCATTAGTAAAATACTGGGCCGCTCCATTCTCGACATCAGACAATTGGATCTATCAGACATTTGACGAAACTAAAAGGGAAAAATAAAACATGGGTTTTACTACGCTTATACTCTAATTGCACTAATTAGATCCAAAGCATCAATAAAAATTGTTAATTTTCTTGACGGTCCTGTTGATAATAATAGTATTTATTTTCAATTAGTAATAATCGTGCATGGGCAGATGGATTATTAGATTAGAGATAATGATTAGGAAACATATGTGTTTGATTAGAGGGGAGGGGAGGGGAGGGGAGGGGAGGGGAGGGCCTAAAACCACAAAGAAAAAGGACTTCAGCAATTGCACGAGTGGGCTGGGTTACAGGCGGGCATCTGATGATGAATTGTATTATATTAAACTAAGAAGCTAATGTTTGCAACTAATCATAGATGTTTCTCTAATTTGTTTTTTGTTGAATATTCCAGCTTTTGTTCTTGGCCGCCGACACCATCATCTAACCAGGATTTTATACATCTACCCTTTAGTTTTCTTTTTCCACGCTGCCCTCGTTTGTCACAACACCATGTCCTTATCACAAGACAGAGACCAAATCAGCTGCAAATCCAGTTCAATCTATATCCTTTTTTTATCTCTAAAATCATTGCCCGCACAGACCAAAGTTGCAGGCTAGCTGCTCATATCCTAGGAAAAAAAATGTGGGTTAACAATATCCCCGTATTCATTAATCTCTAGTTCTGCGTGTCTTACATCAACTTATATGTGATCCAATGAAGGAAAACTGCAGATGTGCATCTCTTTTTTCCAACATGACTTGGTTTCCACCCAGACGGAAGTACTTGGTGGTCGTGTAGCAAAATCAACATGTAAGAATCTTATACTCACAGAATAAAACAATACCAAAGTTTTAGAACCGTTTCCTCGTGTATGTAATACTGTAACAAATAACCTCGCAGTCAGGGCGTCTAGGTACGGGTTGATCTATGGCCCTTTTGACCCGTTTCTTTTGTAAATCCTTTGGCTTGTTAATACAATGTGAATATTATCGCTTTTTTAAAAAAAAAGTTAGTACCAAGATGGCCCTCCATAAACAAAAGAAAGAAATGATCATATAAACCAACACCACGGAGAAAGAGACCTTAGAGAACGCCTAAATTGTTCGGAAAAACCAAAAAAGAAAAAAATCCCATCCTACCAAGAAAGTAACCTTATGGCTTTTCTGCTAGTGCGTCCTTTAAATGTTAGAAGAATGTACGCGGTTAATTGAACTTTTTTTCAGCTTTAAAAAGAAGTGCAATTTTACCTTTCCAATTGCGCCTTCTCAGCGGCTTTACAGAGCTTCTTGAACATGTATATCCCTTGCATCGTTTGACAAGTTTTGAACTGCAATCTCATCAATCTTCATCTCGTAGTCCTGCACCTGCAATAGGTTTGTCTTCATATCATTTCCAACATCCTGAAGCTACGTTAGCTAGGTGGCGCTATTATTAACATGGCTACGCCTTGAAGCAGGAGACAATTTTATTTTGTAGATAATCAAGTCTTGTGTCCAACCAGGTCAAAAGGTACCATCAACATAGCAATAGAAACAATAATAATAAGATTATCTTGAGAATGTGGAGTGCTGCTCTAATGATTTCTGATCGAAAAGCATCCTTTAAAAGGGTAAATTACCCAAATAGATGGTGTTCCACCATCGTCTAAGATTACACAGACCATGAATCCTAGTTTGGGAGAAGCACAAGTAAACCAACTGCTAACTTGAACTATTTGGAGAAACAATGCACTTCGTAGATAGCAGAGTTAACAAGACATTCTAAGCAGACAGCAGTACGTTCCTGAGGCAACTGCATTCGCCGTATAAGATAATGCAAATACAGAGTACAACCAGATAGAGAAGGGAAAATTGAAGGCAGGCACAATAGCAATTAGGAAATGTAATTGGCAGTATATGCTCGAGCACAACAAAAAATATTATATAAAACATCACATACAACTTTGATGGAACTTCAATTAAAAGAACACATGAGTAAATTTTGTGACCTTATGAACATGATGAAATGCCCAATTTATGATAAAATCGTTTCATGTGTATGCTATGGCCTTCTTTCCCTTCTTTTTTTTAAAAGAAGAAAACATTTCCAACCAGTTGTAACAAATTTTCCTCTCCATCAGAATTTCACAATGTTCTTTGTCTCTGATCTCTTGGAAGACTGCAAAAGAAGGACAAGCTTAACACCTACAAGGCAACAAAAACAGATCTTACAGCCATCCAAATAACAAAGTTCACAGTCAATCAAAAGCCAGATCAACATTTTCTTCTGAAGTTAAAAAAAACGATAGAATAACAGCATTTAATGCAAAGAAAGTTGGGATACACAAGCTTGGTATTAATGTACCAACAACGAACAAACATAATTAATAAACCCTAAAGCAAACACAAGCTTGAAGGCAGTGAAAACAACATATTATCTATGGCATTGCCCAAAATATCTGGAGTACAAGTTGATAACATCTTCTAAAAATGCTATAAGAAACCCACAAGAATACCAAATCAAAAGAAAAGAAATGTCAGATAGAACTCAAATATTATGACAACAAATGAAAATGCTTAAAAGTTGTTGGCGGGAACAACACAGTAAAACTTCAATTGAGCACGAACACATGAATTACAATCTCTATAACAAATCATGAATTAGATTCACATCGTACAGTTTGAAAATAAATAAAAACAATGTAAAAAAATTTGAGCATCTCAACCTTGCAAGAATAAAATAGTTAAAGACTAAACATTCACCTCAACATGAAGAAAGGCTCCTTATTGCAACAACTAGTTATGACAAGACTGGGTGCTTCCTACACAGCTAACTCAGTTTGGAAGAAAGCTAAATCATCATCATGATCTCTTAGAAACACATTTAGCAGTAGGACTAAGTAGTATCCCTCGGTACAGAAACTGGTTATAACAGAAGGTTCACCTTTTGTCAAAATACAAGAGTGTTTTTCCATAAAAAAATCATCATGATCATCACCTACACCTTATCCTAGCCTTTCATAATTTTAGCAATGATATGGTTTAAATAATCAGGATAAGGTGAATAACAAAAGAGAGAAGGTGGATAATAGAAGACTAGTCATTGTAGAAAACGCTATTCCAATCGCAGCCATTGAAAGAGGGGATTATGTGAGGAAGCGTAAAGCTTCAACATCATTGAATCAGAACCATGAGATGATTGTTGATTAAGAAACATAAAAATCTAGTCTTCCATTGAAAAACTGGTAATAAAGAAATCAAGTTTGCTTCTATGTGGAAGCAGAGAACCTTGACCTACAATTGTTCTCTATAATCTCAAAAAAGAAACCTAAACCAATCTCTAGATTCAAAAAAACCATGATCATGGTTGTACTTGTCTACTCACAACCACCATCCACGTTTTTCCTCACCTACTTTCTGATAGAAACAAGTAATTATCAGCACTTCAGCTACTAAGAACACACGTCAAATTTCCAGACATATGCACACATGGAGAATGAGGGAAGCCGGCAAACATCATACCCAGCAGTTGTATAACCCATATTACAAATACGTAGGGTTTTGGATTTTACTTTTCCCTTTTTAAAAATAGAATTTACAAGGAGTGACAACAAAAGTTTGAGTCTGAAATAAACAGCACAAATAAAAAATACAGATTTCTGCAACATACCCACACAAAGGCAAAGAATGTATATGTTAAATAATTTTAGAGAAAGAGCATTATAAAGCTTATATACTTAAAACTATCTCAAACACACAGTATACAGCACTTTCAAGCAATATGAGTTGCAGGAATAAAGAAAAAGAATCAGTAATGAAGTAAGAACTCAGCGATAGTAATTTAACAGCAGGTATTCATTCTCTAATGGAACACAAAGTTGGATTAAGTATAAATTTATGCGAGCATCAATTCGTTCTAGCAGATATACAACAACGAACAATATACACAGATATACTAATAAGAACACAGACTCTAACAGATTAAAACAAAAACCTAACCATACCTCTATAAATTTTAATCCAAATCTTCTTGCCGGGCTTCGTTTCTAGGGTGCTGATTCTCCTGATTCCCAGAATTACCTTGCCCACGACCATCATTGCCGCGAGAACCGCTGTTGCTCGTCTCCGCATTCGACCCAAAAGCCCTAAACAGACCCGGCCACGGCAACTGAATCCTAAACCTCCTCTCAACAGTACGCCCCGCCGGTGAATTCCTCTCCGTCGCCGCACCGGCGGAACCCAAACTTCCACCGCCGGCGGCACCGTTCCCCAGTTGGGAATTCCGCTCCACCACCGCGCCGCCACTCATCCGCTGCTCGTAATCGGGATCGTCGGTGGGAAGCTCGAATCGGCAGACGGGGCAGGAGTTGTGAAGCTCCAACCACGGAAGGATGCAGTCGGGGTGGTAGAAGTGCTTGCACGGCATCTGCTTCGCCTCCGACCCGAGCTCGAAGGTCTCCATGCAGACGGCGCACTGGGCGGCGTCGGAGGCGAGAAGCTCGTCGGAGATCGCGATCCCGGGGAGAGACTCGACGGCCGATTTCGCCGCCGGCGGCGTGCCGTACCGGTTGGGGTCGTTCTCGGCAAGCTGCTGGATAAGCTGCTCGAGGCCGCCGCCGACGAAGAAGTCGCCGAAGTTCGCGGGGACGCCGAAACCGACGAGTCCGCCGGCGGAGCCGTCGCCCACGACGAACTGGATGTTGGCGCCGCCGGCGATGAGGGATTGAATGTGGTTCTCGAGGAAGGCGAGGGGGTCGAAGGCGTCGGCGTCGAGGGGTGGGGTTGGGGGTTGAAGCCGCCGGCGGAGAAGACGAGGGGCAAGCCGGAGTCGCCAGCTGTGGCGGTGAAGAAGGGGGCGGTGGTTGGGTTTTCGACCTCTTCGAGGAAGCCGCCGCCGCAGAGGGCGCAGGCGAGGTCGTCAGAGGGGGAGGGGGCGAGGGCGACGGTGCGGAGGCACTGGTGGCAGTAGTAAGCCTCCGGCCCATGCGCGGCGGCGAAGGCGGCGGCGCCGCCGTGGGAGGCCATCCTTCCCGGCGAGGGGGGGGAGGCGAACCGGGTCACGGGTTTGGATGGGGTTGGTTTGCGTAGCGAGTGAGCAAGGAATTAATTAATTAGTAGTGGATTTAGGGTTTCAAATCAATGTGGTTAAAATCATAATCCGATGGTAATTTATTAATTAATGTATGTAATTCTAATTCCAGTTGCCTCAAAAGAAAAGTAGATGACACTTGTGTATATTAAAATCACTGTAAACTCGCAATCCAATTATTATTATTATTTTGGTTAATAAACAAACTCCAATCAAAGATTTTCAAACATTTTAATTAAGTAACAATTTTCCGTGAAGATAATCTCCTACTTTGATTTAAACTCGAATGCAAAGTCAAAATTAAATTAATTCATAATGTTAATGCGGGTTGCTGAAATAATATTTGGTGGAAAAAATAAAAAATATTTAATATGTGATTTAGGTACAAAGGAGATTCACGTGAAAATTATACAGTTCAATGCGAATTACCATTTATACTTGCATCATAAGAAT
The DNA here is from genome assembly GCA_033002965.1 of Piper betle. NCBI lineage: Eukaryota > Viridiplantae > Streptophyta > Magnoliopsida > Piperales > Piperaceae > Piper > Piper betle. Next base: position 41,969 of record JAURVB010003205.1, on the reverse strand, counting down.
CTCATGCACTCGTTAACTCAATTAACCATAAACGTAATTCACATATTCACTAACCCGACATTTTGAATTCATAAATGTAATCTCATGACTCTTAAGTGCATAGCTCTCTGATTCATATGTATGCTAGTGGGCAGATGTTGGACTCTGCTCACAAGCTGTTTGATGGTTGTTCTGAGGGGAGTGTGAGCGTGGTTTCGTGGAATTGGATGATTGTTGATTATGTGAAGTGTTGGGATTTGGAGAAGGGTAGGGAGGTGTTTGATGGAATGGGGTGTAGGGATGTGGCTTCTTGGAACACTATGACTAATGGGTATGCGATGGTGGGGGAATGGGAGGCAGCTGCGAAGCTGTTTGATGTAATGCCTGAACGAAACATGAACTCCTGGAATTCGATGTTGGTTGCGTATTCCAAGTGCGGTGATGTCGAAGGTACGACTAAGATGTTTCGAGAAATGAAGTGGAGGGATGTGGTGCGTGGAATGCGATGTTGGATTGCTATGCAAACTGTGGGCGGCCTAATGAAGCTTTGGCTCTATTTAGAGAGATGGAGGACGCGGATATAAGGCCAACTGATGCTACGATTGTGAGTTTGCTATTGATCGAGGTAAGAAGATACACGGGTATATTGATGAACACGGCATTGTGGTGAATACCGTCTTAGCCACTGCACTTGTAGACATGTATGCCAAGTGTGGATGCATTGCTTGGGCAATTTACTTGTTATGGAACAGAAGGATGTTCTTGGTTGGAGCACCATTATAGCAGCCATGGCCATGTATGGCTATGCCCAGGAGGCTCTAAGACGGTGCAATGATATGCAAGATAGTGTTATTAGACCAGATGATATACCATTCGTTTCAGTGCTTAGCGCATGTAGCCATGTTGGAATGGTAGAAAAGGGGGAGGAGGTTGTTGAACTCCATGGGGAGCACCTACGGCATGGAGCCAAGACTAGAGCACTATGGTTGTGTAATTGACCTTTTAGTTCGAGCTGGAATGCTTGAGGAGGCGCAGAAATTGATTGAAACTATGCTTGTGGTACCTAATGCTAATACCTGGGGGGCATTGCTGGCTGGTTGTAGGATCCATGGGAGAGCGGACGTTGGAGAGCATGTGGGGAGGTGACTTCTCAATCTTCAACCCGAGCATAGTGGACGGTAATCTCTTAAGCCTAATGCTGCATCACCCTTCTATACTCTTCATGAATGATTACTCATTTGAATGGATAAAACATGAGCTTCACTCTAGAAGGATATAAGCTACATGCTCTTGAAAACTTATGTGAAGGCTCAATATTATTTTATTGATGGTAGCTGTTCTGAAGTAAAATGTAAATGTGTTTTGTCATTCGGGATGAGTAATTTTCATTTAAATAATCCAGCTAGCATTTTGCAATGCCATGTTAATACTGTTGCATCAATATACGTTTTGATGCTAAAATCTACTGACCTATTATGTTCTCTTTATCAGTTAAGTTCTCCTATCAAATATGTACGCTGAAGCAAAGAGGTGGGAAGACGTGAGAAAGGTAAGAAGCCTAATGAAATCCAATGTAGTAGCAAAGATACCAGGCATGAGTATGATAGAATTGAAAAGAACAGTTCACCAGTTTGTAGCAGGAGACTCGTCCCATCCTGCGGCAGAAGCTACGCTAAAGGAGATAACCGAGCGTCTGGAAACATTATATGGGTACCGACCATATACAAAGTAGGTATTATTTGATGTAGAGGACAAGGAGAAAGAGCGAACACTATCGGCTCACAGTGAGAAGTTAGCAATTGCTTAAGGTCTGCTCCATCTAAGCGTAGCACAGTTAAGAGTGACGAAAAACTTGTGTGTTTGTAGAGAATGTCATGATTCTACAAAGATGGTTTCAAAGGCTTATGATACAGACATTATTGTTAGAGACCGTAGCAGGTATCATTCTTTTAAGCAAGGCTCATGTATCATAATACTTTTAATCTTGAAATGATTATTGGTAGATAATTATCATGGCAGTTTCACATCATTCACAGGTATCATTCTTTTAAGCAGGTGTTTGTTGAATACTTTGAAGTTTGCGCATACACAACAAGATATAGGTCACGCTCTCAACAAATAGTATTAGCAGGAGAGAAAGTTCTATATCTCTAATATCTTGCTTTGCACCAAATATCAATAATTGATTTCTCCCGAAAACTTCATAATTCAAAATACTTGCATCTGCAACAAATTTTTTTTCCCTACCTCTGAAGAATTGGTCGGGGCATGGATAACAATAAAAAATCATCCATGATTACCTCTTTATTTATCCATCCAGTAATCGTCAGTATTGTCCATACTCTATCAACAAACAAGAATTGATGCCTAACCCCATCTAGTGATGATGATAAATGAAAAATGAGCAAGATGGTACAGAAAATCAATTGCGCGGAGATAAAAAGTAAAGACCAAATGTACCTGTGACTCTCTGGAGAACTCTTCTATATCATCTTCCACCTATTGAGCTTCTATTTTCTGTTTTTACTGCAAATTGTTGGAAATGGTGGAGTTTGTGACCGATTGGGAGTGTAGCTCTTAGGCCTTCCTCGCAAAGCAGTGAAAGATGAAATTGTGAAGTAGGTGATGGAGCTAAAAGGGGCGGAGATTGAAGAAGGATACACCTTTGACCTTGTGGCATCTCGACAAATAAGAACTTTGGTGAAATTGGTACTAGCATTGCCCCGATATTTGTGTAGAAAGCTTTGAAACGTCTCTACCTGCGATTGCATTCGGAAAATGTGGTTCTTGGAGCGCTTGCTTTTCAAATGTAGGATCTATTGATGGATGTGAGGGATAAGCTTCTGTTTGAACCGGAATATAGTGGTGATGCCAAGGCTAAAATTCCACCTACGTCTTCTCTTCACATTCCATGGACTTGGTTGCCAGGTGCTGTGTGCTGATTGCAGGAGGTATTATCTGCCTTGCTTATGTTGTGAATTTATGTGCTGGATTAGATTTTCTCTAATCTGTCTGTGAGTTATAATTGCACTTATACTTCAGTGTGCTTCATTGTAGCAATTGATGGACGGGTCGTGTGTCATTGTTCAGTAAGCATCTATTAGCATAATTATCATGTGAACAGATCTTGAATTTTGCAGGTTGGAGAAGATAAACTTGTACTGGAAGTTGGCCGAGCTGCTCTACAACATCAAGATGCAAAGCCTTATTCCCATGACCTTCTTCTGTCAATGGCCTTGGCTTAAGTAATATAAAAAAAGCAAGATAAAGAGTCTTTTTTTTTCAACCTTTCTGACCTTTCCTATTTTTGCAATGTTCTTGCAGTGCTCTATAGCAAAGTCGGGTTTTGAAAAAAATAAGGTGTCATTGGGATTTGAAGCCCTTGCTCGTGCACAATATCTACTTAAAAGCAAAATTTCATTGGGAAACATGCCTTTGTTATCGCAGGCATGTATTTTGATGTCATTGTATTCTTTATTGGCAAATGCATGACATGTTGTTTATGGTAATTATATAGTCTTTGTAAAATAATGCCTACAGATAGAGGAATCTTTAGAGGAACTTGCATCCGCTTGCACTTTAGAGTTGCTTGCTTTGTCTCAATCACCTGAAAACTCTGAACAAGGCGCAGTGCTATTTCAGCCTTGCGTGAACTGCTGCGACAGGGTCTTGAAGTTGAAAATTCTTGCAGGGTTTACGACTGGCCATGTTTTCTGAGCTAATCATTGAATAATCTTATGGGTACTGAAGTTGTGGATCTCCTTCCTTGGGATGACTTGGCAATTACTTGCAAAAACAAAAAATCGATTGAATCACAAAGCCAAAAGATTGTGATTGATTTTAATTGTTTCTACACTGCCATGATAGCATACATAGCAGTTGGCTTTTCAGGCAGGCAAACTGATATGGTAACTTAAGTTTCGATTACACTTTTTGAGTTAAAGTTTGTTCTGTAAGTTGATGTGAATGTTTTCTGCAGATGATAAGTAGAGCAAAGTCCATTTGTGAGTGTTTGGCTACCTCAAAAGGCATGGATTTGAAATTTAAGAAATATTGTGCTGTTTCTCCTGGGGAAGGTAATTAGCCGATTGTGAAGTTTTCTTTTCAAATCCCTCTGTATAGCTTCAAATTATAATTAATATTAAACGTGTAGGGTGTTGAGGCAGAAACTGTTGAGAGGTTGCAGCAGATTGATACCACTAAAAGTTTATCTTCGTGAGGCTTCGATTCAAATGCTGCTGAAAAAGTTGTTGATAAAGCCAATGCCCACCAGTTCCTGGTAGGTGTCCACCTTTTCAATTATGGGGTACCTACGTGTGAAACAGTGCATATAAAAACTGATCCATTTGACAGTTTCCCTTTGGTTGAGGACCACTTTAAATATGGAGCACAATTTTCTCTTATATGTTTATCTTAAGTTTGAACTTGTCTTATACCAGACAGCCTACTGAATTTACCAGGAAAAATGGTTGAAAGATTCAGTGCTGGCTGTATTTTTGGATACCCGAGATTGTTCTCCATCTTTGGTGAGTAATTGATGGTAAGCATATAAAATTTCCTTGGTCTGGTGTTGCAAATTTGTATGAATTATTATTTGTCTTGCTTTGTAGGCCAATTTTTTTAGGGGTGAAATAAAGATCCCATTAAACAATTGAAAGATCCTCTTCAGAGAGTCTCATCCCCTACTTCTAGAACTTCCGAAGAGCCTTTTCATGGAAGCTCCAGTCGACATCTTAAGTCTACAGTGACACAGTTGGCTCCTGTAAGCCTGCAAAGCCAGCTGGTCATGGATAGTAAGTCGGATAGTATGCATGTCCAGCTCGATCAACTCAGGATATATCTTGGATCTCACAAGAAGAAAGTCGGGGAGAGTTGGTAGATCCTTAATGATGTATTTGGCAGGATCACCCTCTTTTCTGTTGTAGGGGGCCGGTGTTCATTCTATTGAAATTATTTCCCATGCAATATGGTCTGTGTGAGAAACCTATCCGCTGCATATATGAGTAACCCGGGGATGCATACAAGCTCCAAAGCTTGGATGGCAGATCCATCACCCTCTTACCAAAGCGGTTCTGCCATTATTGATAAAAATAACATAGTTAGAAATCTTAGAAAGGTAACGGAAGGATATGGGAAGATGCACAAGCATCCAGTGAATGAAGGCATGCTGCAAAATCAATGCACTGATGACGGTTCTTTTAGCAATTTGCTACAGAAAAGGCTAATGCCTTTTACTGAAGCAGAGTCCTTGGTTTGACAATGGCAAGAAACAAATGCTGAGGCACTGGGGCCCAGCCATCAAATCCAATGTCTCTCTGAGGTCCCTGGCGATCAAATGCTTATGCAGGTATATTTCTTTGATTACTTACTAATTATTGATGGGCTAGAGTATACAGTTAATCGTGCATTAAAATTTTGGTGTTTTTGTATGTAGTGGTATGAATTAGCGGAGTCTGCAAAAGCTAAATCATGTTTTTGGAGATTTGTTTTACTTAGTCTATCAATTCTGTGAGCTGAGATATTCTCCGATGAGGCTAGTTTGGAGACGTTTGAAATTGAGGTCCTTCTTGAAGAGGCTGCAGAGCTTGTTGATGAATATCAGCCGAAGTATCCTAATTACTGCAGGTATTTCATTGTATATTCCCCTTTTCCACATAATCATTTCTTGTGCAACAAATTTTGAAGAATATATATTGGATTTGATTGCAGCACATACAAAATTCTGTATGTTCTTAAGAAACAAGACAGTGGGTCTTGGAGATTTTGTGATGGAAGTATTAAAACTCAAAATCAAACTCCAACGTGATGCTAGCAGCCATTCTTTGATTCTTGAACTCACCTTAACATCGATAACTGGGAGAGGATTCTGCTAAGTACTTGCAAAAGTTGGCAAAATTCTGATGCATCGGTGCCGGAGCTCTTTGGCAGTGCTGACATCAAACTCCTAACAATGGTTTCATCCATTCTAACTCATTTTTCTGGAGCAGTTTATGTAGCTGGTTCTGCAGGTGGTAAATCCCTAATTAGTCGCATTCATTTTATGACCAGGTCAAAGCATTAAATTTTCAGTATGTTAATCACTCAGAGTCCTCCACGAGTTGCTAATCTCTCCATGGAGTCGTCTAATACTGACATTATTATTGTGAAAAGAATATTAGAACAGTTTTTCTTTCGTTTGCAGATGTTCTATTCTATGTGTCAATGTGAATACCATTTTTACAAATCCTTTTAGGTTTTTTTTAATTTTTTTAGTGTGAGCTTTCTTACCCAGACTCTGAACAAGTGGATCTAATCGTTGAATGGAAAGTTGCCCGCTATTCTGTTTTGCTTTGTCGTCATAAGCTCTAGTTTCAATTAGTTGTCATGGCATATGCTGTCAGCTAGAATGCTATTTGGCAAGACATGCATTTGGAGGTTTTGAGCTCCATTATTCTTGTTTTTCTTTTTTCTGCACCATATATTTCCGTTGATCAACATCGTAGCTTGTCTCAGATTCTCAATGATCAATTGATTTTGCCAGAAAAATTGTTTTTATCGTCGACAATCCGATAAAAACTTGCATTGTAAAAAGGTACAGTGTATCTCTTTGATTATATACGGTGCGAGGCCAACTCAACATGGTTAGTTGTGGTCATAAGCACACATTCATATCTTGTTTTTTCTATTCATTGGTTTATATTCTGTACATGGCAATGAATTGGCGAATTGAAGATATGGAAGTGTAAACATACTAACCCTAGTGAACAGTTTACTGTAGGATAAACATCATCATATATAATATAATAATGTATATCATTGAAACTTCTGTGCTACCATTAGTAGGACATCATGTGGTAATATGCTGAATCCTGATTGACCCACTTCTGGTTTTTAAACAGCTTGGGAGTGTTGAATGGGCACTAGAATGGCTTAAGAGGGAGGTTTTTGCTGGCCAAGAAGTGCTTTATCAATTCTCTGGATCGTTTGGGGGCGAAGGCGGGAACTTCATGGCCTGCTGCTCGCACGGTGACGAATGTCAGGCCATCGTAATGGATGGTCCACCCGGCAACCTATTCCGGCAGCCAACAGTGCAACATCAGTCGTCATCACCGTCTTCTTATCATATTGAATGTTGAACTTATGGAAATATTAAAAAATTTTTTAATGATATGATTTTAGATCTAGGTTTAACGTTTAGTTAAAACAAGATTGCTAAACCTGTTGATGGGTAGTGTACCAAGGAGCCCAATTTTGAGTGATGTTCAGCTTCAGCTTGTTCAGTGACAGTCTTGTGGAAGTTATCGGCACTCTCCCATCTGCATCTCCACTGTGAAGATAAAATTCACAGAGAAAACATTAGTTTTAAGTTCTAATTACTTCAATATTTTTGTATTATAGCCTTCACTATAACGAAGGATCTTTTCTGTTACCCAAAATTTTATTATTTATAATTGCATGAATCCATATTTTTAACATCCTTTTGGTACCACGTAAAATAAGAAGAGAAGATGAATTAGAATATCAACGCTATCATCTAAGCATCAATAAGAATGACTTTGTGGTTTTTATTTTTACGAATAGATTGTCTTCTTTGTTTTTTTTTGTTGAAAAAGCATTATCCGATTATTAATATATACAAGCTAAGCAAATATTGGTTTGATTTCTTTTACCACTTTTTAAGACTAACAATAAGAAATACCGCATTTTGTTCCTTGACTACCCAAAAAAATGTAGGCATGTATACCACTGATAATCTTCATTAAGACCCTTTAAGCTTGATTACATTAGGATTACGTATATATGCTTACCTATAGACCCACACTCTGAGACCACCGTCTATGAGCTCCTTTATGATAGGCAGGACGCTGGACGGTGCATCATTCCATTCAATCTCGTTGCCACTGTTATGTTGAGATACATATATATGTATGATTTCAATGTAGATATATACAAAATATGAAGGCGATGGATTTCAGGAAGAAGAAGTGTACAAGCAGTGAGCCCATGGATATGGAATTCCGGTGACATTTGCATGCAAAGCCTTCTGAACATCTTTTCTGTTGAAGTATGCAGAAGTAGTCGATTCGATGCATGGATCGTAACCTTCCGGCTTCCTGTGCCAACCATCCTACAGAATAATGTAAAAATGAGTAAATTTATAATGCATAATTATTGCTTGAATTTTGTTGTTATAAAAAGTCCATTTTATTAGCTACATCAAATAAAATGAATTATGAAGTGTTAAAAATGCTACCCAAAAGAAAAAAAAAGGAGATGAAAGACATACAAACTTGGACATGAATTTGGGTGCAGCTCCTTTAATCTTCCTTCTACTTCTTGAGGTAGAGTTTCCTTCTATGCAGGTTGGTGCATACAAGCTATACATGTCAATGAGGTCATAGACACTAAAATACTCTTCAAGCCAGTGATCACAGGCATCTGATGGATCACTTTCACTGAAATTGCACCATCTTTTGATGGCATTGTAAACTTCATCAGAAATCACAGCATGGTGCCATGCATATTCTATCATCCCTCTCTGATCAGTCTCATCGTGCAACACAGCATTGCCAATCTGTTTTGTGCATTACAGTTCAAAAACTATTTCAGAAACATAGAATTCCTTAATATAGTAGGAAGATTGACATATATTTGTTCCTCGTTATATTGCAACTCACTATGAAGCCTTTGAGGTTTATGTGTTTGTCTGTAGAGACTCTCTTGTTCTGATGGAATACCTTGTGTGCAAGCTGAGGAGCATAGTGACCTGAAAGCAAGCATTTTTTTTTTCATGTTCACGAGGAAGATCACTTTTTATCTATTGTAAACATTGGTCCAAATTTATGAACACAAATTTGTTTACCTGCATAGCTTTCTCCAGATATGTAGAAATCATGGGTTTTGAATTGAGGAAATCTTCGAAACCAATGTACGAGAAATTTGTACGAATCTTCGGCTAAACATTTGCAGAAGAACAAGATGAGTTAGTGATTTATCAACAACAAATACAGGGTGTCTCATTGGATGGGAATCAAACAAAACTAGTCGATATACATACCTGTGATTTTATCTCCAAGATTATCCAAATCAAAGGATGTATTTGTGTATGAAAATCCCACACCAACAGGAGATTCAATGAAAAGCAGATTGGCCTCTGAATATGGGACAAATAGTAAGATCACAATATATGAATGAGAAACTAGGTAGTTTTATTCCAGATATGAACTCATATGTTTTGCCAAACCTTCGTTCCATGAGTAGTTGTTGAACTTGAGCTCTGGAACTCCTTTCTGAGTTAAGAATGGCCCTAGCTCTTCTGCTTCTCCATATCCAACGGAAGAACAACCAGGTCCTGTACTTCATTATGGCTTGCAATAATCAGATATGTTAACATAGTCTCAAACCAATTGGTTCATTCAATCATACATTCAGATGTTCAATATTAATGTGACTCCAATGTAAATTATGGAAGAGTTTAGATGTATTCATCTAGTACCAAGAAAATATAACACTATAACTAATGGAAAGACATATGAACAATCCGTATAGAGACCTCCATTTAGCCACAAAAGAAGAGGCTTCTTCTCTGGCTTATGAGTTGCTTCAAAGAACCAATAGAACAGTGCCCTCCCATTTCTTTTGTTGACAGTAACATACCCAGCATAATGTCGGAAATTCACCAGTGGCTGGCCCGGAAGCCCGACCACCAGGTCGGCCTCCTGCTCCGCCGCAGCTCGCCGGTCTAGTCCGATGGCCGAGGCCAAAACCCAGAAAGCAGAAACAGAGAAAACAAGAACAAAAACTAGTCTGGAAGAAGATGCAGGTGCCATGTTAAGTGTGTGTTAGAACTTAATCATCAATAACATACACTATATACAAATTACATATGTATTGATAATTTGATATAAGAGCGTACTTTTCAATTGAAAAGCATGCATTTTTTTAAAAATCAAATGCTCCAAAATCATGTAATCACGTTGCATGGCTGGCCCAGCTGTTCATGTAAGGTAAGGACGGAAGCTTCCTTTTCAAGTGAAAAATCATTATCTACAGGATTCTTGGGCCAAGTGAAATCTTGAATATCCATTCTGAGAACCTTTTTAGCTCAGAATCATCACGAGAGGCATATAATACATCGATAAAATAGCAGGCAGCGATTTATTATTGGTGAAGATCACAAGGAGAAACCTGCCAGTTCATAGCCATGGCGGTATATTCATTTCTGGTTAAGTTTGGATCAGATTCATACAATTTTGAGGTTACAAGCAAATGGGTATTTTGCATTTGGACTTTTCAATGAGTTGGCTTTCACTTTTGTGTGCTTAGAATTTGGACAAGTGAAACAGTCAAGAGGCATGGAGTTCAAAAGAGTACTTTGTACGATCACTTTCACTCTTTGTTTCTGGTTTTGCAAGGAATTTGAATTCAAGTGTTGAATTGGCTGAAGTCTCGTGCCAGCTACAATGTGTGACTTGTGACATGAATTGAATATAGAAATATGGCTGTCATACCTTCGTTGAACAGTTACAGATATCAGAGATGACTTTCCTCTTGGGACTTTGATAGGTGTTATCCTAAGTTTTCTTTTCTTTCATTGTTTGAATCGGTTCTTTGTTAACTAGGTCACAAACACAAAGGCGATCCGCCGTTGCAATGTACTATTTGTACATATTCGAAAATGCAATGGTTTCTTAGTCACCAACTCTGTTTTAGACGTTACCCATGAGCAAGGATAGTGTCATGAACATTGAAGCACTTCTTCAAAAATTTAGAAGACATTATGAAAAGCAATAATCATGTTTGAAGGATGACAAGCTGTTTGTAAATTATTCTGTCAATTATTGATAGGAAACAATATCACCGATACAAAATCTAGCCTCAATCTCAGTGAGATCAGATACAAACCATGTCGAGACTCTAGCATGTACGAGAACCTTTCCTGCAATTCCAGGAGGAATTTTAAATGTAAGAGAACAGAGAATTCAAATGGTAAGCATTTAGCTCCATATACGTTTGCCTTCTTCTTCATCAACTGGTGTATACTAGGCAGGCCAATGTTTTGCACTGCTTAACCTGTACTTTAAATAGACTTCTTCATCGCATATAGATCTTGTTGCCGCTAAGACAATTGACTTTATGACAGGCACATCAAATTCACTATCATCAGAACCCCCAATCTTAAACCAAAAGCTTCCAAACGTTCACATTCTGACGTTCTCCTCACCCCCAAACGCTAAGTTTGGGATATAAGGCCTCATATGTGCATCAGCCAAAGGAAAATCATGGGGGGCAAACCATCACATTTGGAAGAGTTCCCTCTGCAGGGTGATTGGCAAACTGCCCAAAAGCAAGTGGGTTCCGCCTCTCCAGTATCTCAGCACAATCTTTTCCAGGGATTCCTCGAGTTGGTTTACCCACCAACTTCCAAATTCGATCTGATCTTGCACTGATAATTTCAGTAGGATCAGATAGGGATTCATCCAATGAAACACCATCCCACAATTCACGATGCTCACCACCAACACCCCATGGCTGACCATTGATGATGGTACTATCATATCTAGTGATCGAGTATGAGTTTCTAGCATCAACTCTGGGGTATCCCGGAATGTACCTATCGTATGATGGGGAATATTTCACACCTGGATAGACTGCTATGACAGAACCCCAACATTCGCATGACCTTGCAAAAATAAGCCGTCACCAGCTTCTTTGTGTTGTATTTGAGGTGGTTTAATATCTAAAGTATACCCCATCTGATTTTTCAGCCTATCAGATAATTCCACACGGGACAATGACACAGTATCCGGCACACCTGCTCTGGAAAAAACCAAAACATGAAAGTCAAATTGCTTTATCTTTGCACCAAAATTTTTAGCTTAAAAATCTTCAAGAAAGAAAAATAAGAAGCAGGTACTCATGTAGAATAGCAACAACATGGTTTGAAATTTTGATCTTGCCATACAGATAATTACTTTAATAAGAAAAAGTCAATATATATATTTCCAAATGAACATGAAAACCAAGCAGCATGAACCAAGTAAGAAGTATGATTTACCATCCAGTTATAAGCAACTTGTTTCATTCACTTGCATCACAACATCATTCGACAATTGTTCGTAATAATCCCAACAATATAGAATATGCCTCACTAAAAAATATGCCTATTACATACTCATAGAGTTTCTAAAAATGCTCACCAGCTTGCTGAACAGGTGATGAAGGTTTCCAATTGCTAATGACAGGCCACACCTGCGTGGAGAATCTGATCCAGAAGCAAACCTCTCACCAACCTTCTTGATACTAGAGAGAAGGACGTCATCCACAGCAGTGCAGAACGCTTTCACCTGGAAATGAATGTTCTCCTGAACTTGCTGTTGTTGATCATCAAGAGAGTCAATTATTTCCTCTGCACCAGCCTCTTCAGCACTACTCCCCAACCGCTTGTAGCTGACTATAAAGATTCAATAAAAACATGTGACTATCCGTAAACATAATAAATACATCACCACACTTGGCACAGATGTGTAGCTAGCAGTATGGAAATAAAAAACCCAAGACTAACCTCGTATAAGGAATAAGTTGAAGAGGAAGGAATTGAATTTTCCTAGGATCCCTTGCAAATGTTGGACCTTTTGCAAGTGTTTTCATAAACTGAAATAAATAGTGCATTAGATAGGAAGAAATTCATGGCTACATTATGACCAATTAGAAAAAAAGCCATTCGATAATGAACACCCTTAACTAACAGCAACATCTTGGGGATTCACACCAACAACACGCACAAAGAAAAAATCAATAAAATCATCATCATAACAGTTCATTTGCTTAAAACCCACACTTTACAAAATACTCCGCATCAATCGAGCGAAAATTTCGTTTTTTTCCCACTTTTAAACAGAAACACCCTCTCCACCACAACATCACTCACTGCCATTGTTTGCACAAAACACAGATTCGACTAATTCTGACACCAACCAAAATCGACAGAGTAACACTAGCATCGCACAGGTGTAACATTTTCATTTGCTTCAAAACCCCACACTTCACACACTGGTAATCACCAATCACTCAAAGAAATTCAATTTCTTCCCATTTTCCACCAGGGAAAATCATCAAACACAATTCAATTCTACAAGCAATTGCGCCCAACAAAGATTCAACTCATTTTGACAACAACCAATTAACAAAGAGACCCTAACACCAACATTGCACAACCATAACATTTCATTTGCATCTAAAAAGCAAAGTTCAAGCCTTTCACACCATAACCAATAAAGAAAATTACACAAAGACAGCTCAACATCATATACCTCTTGAAACTTGCAAAAGAGGGCCGCCATTGGAGCCGCAGATCGTCTCTCTCTGAACACCGAGATCGGCGGATTCACAACCACCCAAAACCCTTGGCCGCCGCCATGACAATGGCCATGGGCATGGAGGTGTAGCAATAATGGGCCACTTCACCGGCTTGTGAATGTAGGCCCAATCAATTAATAATGGGCTTGAAAATTTAGATTTTCTATCGAGTAGGATTTTTTTTTAAAATTTAAATACATGACTTAGGCACGTCAAATTACATTAAGACTTTGGTCGTCATTATGAATATAGCCGAATGCGGATTCTAAAGTTAGGTAGATCGTAAGACAAGAGATGGGAAATGATGGCCCACATCAAATACCTTGTTGGAATCAAACATAAAATTTTAGATTTTCGATTTGATTGGGTTTTCTTTTTAATTTAAATAAATGACTTAGGCACGTTAAATTATATTTGAACTTTAGTTGTTATTATGAATATAGCTGAATGTGGATAATAAAGTTAAGTAGATTGTAAGACCCGAGATGAGAAATAACCGTCCACATCAAATACCTACACACAATTAGAGTTTCCACATTGAATGCTTACTTAGAAAAGTAATAATATAAAAAGGGAAGGCAAGTATAATGGATTATTGGGCAAATCAAATATATTTCCCGAGAAACCTTAACAATTCAAACTTGTTCGCAACAAGAAAAATAATTTATTCCACATTTGGAGTCAAGTAGATTACATAATAACATGCATATCTACTACTAGGGGTGATCAATCGGTCGGGTGAACAATTCCTCGGCTCAGCTCCAAACTGACCGAACCAACCAATCGAAGCACAATTTTTTTCCAAGAAAAAAACCCTAATCGAACAAAAATTCTTACCAAAACTGAACCTACACAAATATCTGAAATTATTTGTCTCTTTAAAAATTAGGTTGAAGCCTTCTCTGTTCAAGTTTGGACAGAAGAAATTTTTCTCAAAACATATAATATACATATACAACATCATGATTCATGTACTATATATTAGGATATACAACAGGCATAAATAAGTTACCAAAAAATCTGCTCATTTACTTTGGACAAATTAAGCCGGTTGAATTAACATTTACTAACTTTGAAACAACTCTTCATGCTTTTTTTGTTTGAAACGTTTCATATTTTCTTGGTGAGGTTGGCAAACTGTTACTTGGTCAAGCTTCCCCCACGGGTTACTTAAATTAATGTATTTTCTGTTAATTAAGCTAATCTGCTAACAACGGCCCAGACGTACATATTATGATGAGATGAGATGAGATATTATATATAAATCCTAATGAATAACATAGTCATTTTATGCGTCATTTCTATGTGACTTGTAAGCAATTTTCTGTATGAATTCATATCAATCCCTCACCTATATAATCTGCATGATCATAAATCTAAACAAACACTGTGCTATATACAGTGTATTCTTGTAAGAATTGTATTGGATATGGTCAAGTGGCTTGTATCATTATAAGAAAGAACATAACATTGGGCAACTATAACCAATTTGTTGTCCTGGAAACGAATCAGACCCTCGGTTGTTACAGTCTTCAGTACCAAGTAACGTTTCACACTTTCCCAACACCATGCAACATATAAATGAGCCATGCACGCACTTCATCCTTCATATTGCAAAATGAAGTTCTAAACACAATATTCTACCTTAATCCTTAAAAGGGTTCCCATACAATGATCCCAAGAGACCATAGAAGGAGCCCAAATGGTGAATATAACGAAACACCAAACTAGCTAGGCAAAACTTGGTTAGCAAATTGGTCACAATTAGGTAAACTATCAATACAAACAGCCAACTCCTAGGTGTACATGGCCATCAACACCATGCCTACAACTCTTGCCTTTCATTTGATCATATTGTCGCCACTCTCCCTTTTCAAAACAAATTCGTTTAGCCAACCACGCCAAGCAACTTCAACACCGCCACTATAACATACATGATCCCCCTACAACAATACCAATACCTTGTCACCACCTTCCTACTTACCTCCTCCACATCAAACCATATTCATAGCACCTCTCAAACCATGTTCATGACCTTTGGTAACAACACTGCGTTGCCGGAATCGCCGATTCCAGGGATGATCAGTCAAATGCTGCCGGAATTGCACAAGCTGGAGATTGTGCTGGCATTGGTTATCTTTGTGAGCATTTACTCACTTAGGCAGAAAAGGCATAACGGGCTGCCCATGTGGCCAGTGGTTGGAATGCTGCCGTCGATGGTGCTCGGGCTCCGCAGCAACACCCATGATTGGATCACCGAGGTGCTTAACCGGCAGGGCGGAACGTTTGCCTTCCACGGGCCATGGTTCACCAATCTCAAATGTGTGTTGACCTCAGACCCGCGCAATTTGGAGCACTTGCTGAAGACCAAATTTTCTAATTTCCCCAAAGGGGAGTACTTCCGGATGGCCCTATATGACCTCCTTGGGGATGGCATCTTCAACACCGACAACGAGGCATGGCAGCGACAGCGAAAGAGAGCGAGCATTGAGTTCCATTCGGCCGAATTTCGGACCTTAACAGCCACATCCCTAGTGGAGTTGGTCCACTCCCGCCTATTACTTGTGCTGGAGCAACATGCTACTAGCAATGTGCCACTTGACCTACAAAACGTTCTATTAAGGCTCACATTTGACAATGTGTGCATGATGGCCTTTGGGGTAGACCCTGACTGCCTGAGGACCGGCTTGCCTGAGATACCGTTTGCTCGGCATTCGAGGATGCGACCGAAGCTGCGACACTTCGATTTGTTATTCCGACTGCCATATGGAAGGCCATGAGGTTGTTGGATGTTGGAATGGAGAGAAAACTGAGGAAATCTATAAAGAAGTGGATGAGTTTGCTGAGGAGGTGATTAGGACTAGGAAGAAGGAGCTGGTCATGGAGTGTGGAAAATTAGGAAGTGCTAGAAGAAATGATCTCCTCACAGTGCTTATGAGGACGAAAGATGATGATGGATGCCTTTCTCTGATAAGTTTCTGAGGGATATATGTGTGAACTTCATACTAGCTGGGAGGGACACTTCTTCTGTGGCATTGGCTTGGTTCTTCTGGTTGCTGGATAGAAACCCATCTGTGCAGAAGAAGGTGCTGGTTGAAATATGCCGGGTTGTGAAGGAGAGGGAACGCTCAGAAGAGGTAGGAAACAATTCATCAATGGTGTTCAAACCAGAGGAGATCAAGAAGATGGACTACTTGCAAGCAGCCTTGTCTGAGGCCCTCCGGCTCTATCCTTCTGTGCCTGCTGACCACAAGGAGGTAAGAAAAACATACTCACCTGCATGAATTTGATCTTAACTAGCTTGCTCATCATATAGACTAATAATGAAACAAATATCACCCAACAATTAACATGTCGATTCAAGAAAATAATCTGTCATGATTCATTTCTATTGTTCTTGTCATCGCTCATTGCTTTCTGCACAGTTACACAAATTATAACATAACTCTTGTCAAATATCACCGAACAATTAATATGTCAATTCAAGAAAATAATCTGTCATGCATTCATTTTATAATTCTTGTCATCACTCATTGTTTTCTGCACGGTCACACAAATTATAACATAACCCATGTCAAAACAATAGTGACCAAGTTTATACTATGATTTAATCTCATTGTTTCAAATAGGTGGTGGAAAACGAGGTGTTTCCAGATGGAACAAAATTGAAGAAAGGAACAAAGATCATTTACTCCATACACACAATGGGAAGAATGGAGAGCATATGGGGAAAGGATTGCAGAGAGTTTACGCCGGAGAGGTGGCTGAGAGATGGGAGATTCATGAGTGACTCTGCCTACAAATTCACTGCATTCAATGGTGGACCAAGGCTCTGTTTGGGGAAAGACTTCGCTTACTATCAGATGAAGTTTGTCGCGGCATCAATCATTTATCGGTACGAGGTGAAGGTGGAGGAGAATCACCCAGTGATTCCCAAGCTTGCACTGACCATGTATATGAAACATGGGTTGAATGTTATAGGCTACACAAGAGAGATGAATCCGAGATCATGAGTTATAAGATGCTTGGTTCTTGAAGCTTGGCTGGCTTGCCTTGGAGCTGGTCAACAAATCGAGATGATTGTTATTCCTGATTAGGGAGCATTGGTGTTTAAAAAATTGTGAAAGGGGCAATAGAAGTGGTTATGTGTGGTCTTTAAAGCTTGGCTAGCAGATATTGATTACAAATCAATAATTATATAATCAATGTAAATAAAATTCAATCAGATACCATGAAAAAAGAAATAACATTGTGAACAAATCCTAGATAGTATTTACGTGGCAATGCGTATTAAGTTTCTCTTATCGATCATCCTCTATATTGTGGAAAATTTTCCTGCAAGTTAGCCACCTCGTTATGCCTATAGAAAAAATCATTATTTGGGTAACAATCCACATAATAAGAAAGCATTGAGATAGTACCATTTGCTGCAAGTGCTACATGAGATATATTATTTAACACAGATGCATTCTCATTTCCGGCATCCAAATGTAGTTTGGTATGATCACAGATGTTGAAAGACCATTTAGAGATTTGCATTTTTCAGAATTCAGCTCACGCTCTGCCATCCCATTCCTCATGAAATTCAGTTAAAAATTGTTCCATAAACTTGTGCCTTTTCTCAGCCCTTCTCTTACCCGCCTTCATTGAAACAGCCAAGGATCAGTACAGTATAAACATGCAAATCACGTCTAGAAAATTAAATTAACAAACCTCTGTTTTCATCAAGTCCTTCAACTTCAAAAGTTTTTCGTGAAAATGATTAATACTAGTATGCTGGGCATCTTTGTTTATGTAATCTTTCTTTGAGAGGACGACTATAGGCTGCACCGCAGGATCATGTAAAATTTGGTTTCTGCTTCCACCAAAAGTGAAACACCTGGCTATACCTGACATTAGAAATATGGATAACTATACATCATTAAACCTTGTATTTGGGACTTAGACAGCAGATATTACTAAAGCCATTCCTAAATATAAATCCTCCTATTGTTTCTCATTAGTTGAATTATCATTCTGAAATTCTCCTTACCTATGGCACCAATTGCATCCAGACGATCAGCGTCTTGTACAACCCCAAACTCAGGAGATTGCTTAATTAGTGTAGTTTGTGCTATTTCATCTTTGAATCCTGAACAAAGTAAACAATATAGCCACTAAAGAGACTAAGAGGGTGATATCCATTACATGGCAATGACAGTATACTTCTATGCTAGTTATTAGAAGATTGCAAAGGAGCCTATAGAAGAAGATGGTATTAACGAAAAGGCTGGTTACCCATTCCCTTTATGATCTTCAATATCTCATCTCTAGTGCATTCTTCTAGTTCCTCTTCCGTCAGAAATCTTTCAACAATCATTGCTTCCTCAGATTCCTCGCTGCAATTTATCCATACAAGAATCCTCAATGCATATCCATGGTTGTCAACAATCAGCAGCAAAGTGACAAAAGATCTCTTCCCACATTTGGCCCAATCTACATTGAACTCCCAGGATGCCACAACTTTTCCTCAGTGATTTCCTTCAATGCAGATTTCTTTAACCACAAGAGAACACTATGGATTTTACTGTTGTGAAATAGAATTAATACTAGACTTGTTAGGAATTTTTCAGCACAGAATGCTGTAAGGTGCCCTATACGCCACCCAACCAATGAATACATATGAGCAAAATGGGCATTAATATGCCAGCTTGCTACTCGTTGAACCAGTATCTGTCAGGAAATTAACCAAAAACCATTTCTGCAACCTTTACATTGAAACATACTTCCGCCAATGAATTTAATAAAATGGGTCAAACTTTCTGTGTAATAAAGAAATACGGAAATAAACATATCAAACAAGAAGGACCAATCACAGAAGGACGAATAAAAAAGCCTATTAGGATAAGCATTACCAGAACACAGCATTGTAATTCAAATAAAATTTGTACACATGGTACCCACCTTACATACTTATAATCACCTGCAAACAATCGAAACATTTAATGGCATATCAGGTCAGACCACTTAACCCGGAATATAAATGAAATAGAGGTAGATATAAAGGTACAGAGATGGATATACCTATATCATGGAAAAGAGCTGCAAGTTCAACCTACCAACATGAACAAAAAAAAACTTTAAAAATAAAAATGAAATCTGAAAATGTTTTTTTAACAAAATGTCTATATCAGCATGTCCAATTATGAGAGTATAAACTCATTTACTACGTTATAAGCTCCTTTCGAACCATTTTACATCTGCTTGCAAATATAACAACTTGAAATCTGAGAATGCTCAATCTTTAAAGAGAAACATTTATAACACATCCACCCATTCATAACCTCTTCAAACCACAGTCTCAACCGCATTATACTACTAAAAAAGCTTTCACTAGCCTTCCTCAAGCACAAATCATATCCAAACTCAAACATAATCCCAACTTCCTCATCAGCATCACTAAAAATTTCAACTTTTGAAAATCAGAAACTCTAAACCACTGGATAACACACTTCAATTTACCATATGAAAATTCTTAAATTTACCACCAGTTCAAAAAGGCACTCATTGCTGCGAAACTACAACCGATCAAAGCAAGCAAAGGGGGAAGACATGGATACTCACAATCTGGAGGGAATCGGTAGAGGACAGACCTTCCTCGCGGGCCAGGGAGAGGGCGAGGTCCCGGACTCGGAAGGCGTGGGCGGCGTCGTGCGACGCATCGCGGCCGTGCATGGCCTTGCGCACCACCTCCTCCGCTCTCCTGACCACCTCCATCTCCCCACCCCTCCTCTCTATCTCTCTCTCGATCTTGGACAGTGAAACGGCGACCGCGCCACCGCCGGAGAAACTAGGGGTGCTACCGTGTTCGAGCTCGGCTCCAATAATTCGAAATTCGTTCAAACTCAGACTCGAGATCGAACGAATTTTGGACATTCAAATTCGACTCGAATATCTTTTATGTGTTTTGAGCTCGACTCGAGTAAAAAAAATGAGGCCAATGTAGTTTGAACCCATAACCTTGAAGTCATCAAGGTGAATACTTACTATGCTTTTTTATTATTATATATATATATATAAATAAATAAATAAAATATAATATAAAAATTATATTATTTTATTATTTTATCGAGTCGAGTTCGAGTCAAATTACAAGTCGAGTTCGAGTTACAACCGAGTCAAGTCGAGTCAAATACGACCTTGCTCAAGCTGGGCTCGTAAGATTCGAGTTCGAGTCGAGCATTTAAATGTCGAGTTTCGAATCGAGTCGAGTTTCGAATCGGGTCAAGTCGAGCCGAACGTTTAAATGCTCACGAGCTGACTCACTCAATTAGCAACCCTAGAGAAGACGACGGTGCGTCTGTTGGAGGTCGCACAGAGTTTGGGCCGTTTGTGAATTTGGGGCCAATTGTGGGCCTTATTGTGTTGGACTTTTTTGTGGGCTTATCTAAATTTTGGGCTCACTTTTAGTCGAATTATGATACTAAAGAATTAAATTTTGGGTAATATTATTGTCAGATGGTAATGGAGAGAAGGGGCTTGGTTGGGATATCCTGGGCATATTATCCATTTGATAATAGTATAAATTAATTTGAATTAAGAAATGCCTAAATCTGATGAATTTGGAGGGCTTCCTTTTTTAATAAAAAAACTCGTCATCCAAACATTGATCAAGATTTATTTATTTGTTTATTTATTTCAAGTGACACTTATGTAATTAAGATACAAGTTATCTTGCTTTGAGGTATAATATCCTTCACTCAATTTGGTTTGCTAGTTAATAACGTAAAGCGATTTTTTTAATATTCGGATCAAAATACAGTAATGTACAGGTATTTGGATTTAGATCAAATACAGTAATATGTATTTCGATTTAAACGGAATACATATATTATTAACGAGTATATCCATTTCTAATGGGAACCCTTCATTTGATGGAACTATGCTTTTATACTCAGGAGGTGATGCATTTGATGGATTAGGAGACGCTACTAAATACGTTGAGTAAACAATGCATGTGTTACGATGTACATCGAACAGTCATCAGGTATTAGTTTACGAAACTTACCGTTCACCAAAAATTAAGAGCCATATGTGGATGAGATTGCCAATTTCATACCATTTATTTCTCGAGCTATTATTTAATCAATCCCTGTCATAAGGCTTGTCATTAGATTGTTTTTTTTCGATAGAAGTTGAAGTTGTCATTTTCTAACCAAGTGCACTACGGTTCCAAACAAAGCAATTCTCTCAAATTTATGAAGCTAATGACATGCCACTGTGTTCTTAATTCACCGAGTTTTTTCTGTCATCCTTGGCATTGAACAGCGCAGTGTAGTGGCTAGTGGATGATGGAGAGTAACCAGGAGCTGTGGGCGAGTAGTTAGCTACCAGCACTAGGGCTAAAAGAAAAAAGAATTTACTTTCATGTGAACTTACAAACATTAAACAATCTATTTGTCTAGTGTTGAGAGCAACTCTACCTGTATTGTGGAGAGCTGGGACTGGAGTCTGGAGCTCTGCTCGAGTTGAATGGGCTGCCAAAAACAACAAAAATTCCATCTTTACCTTAGTTTGTAGGAAAACAGGTACAAGAGACGGTTTTAAGTTCATAATATTTACCACCCACATAGTTCATTTATAGAATGAGTGGAGAAAAAAGTTCAGCCATCAAAATAAAACAAGAGACTCACGTAAAGGCTATTAAAACCGCCTTCACATTCTACATAACCACCAAATTCTACCATGACACAAAGATTAAGGACAAAGCAATTACCTGCTGGGGCTGTAGCTAGGACTTGAAGGAGAATACGAAGGAGAAGTTGGAAAATATGATGGTGATGTTGGACTGTATCATAGCAGTAAAGAACTCGTTTATTTGAACAAATGCAGTTCATAGCTTGCATCATACACTCAGAATTGAAACCTTTATAACATTCACATACCTATAACTTGGCGAAGTTCGGTTGCTTGGAGAGTAAGGAGTAGATGGACTATATTTTGCTGAGGAGGTATTATAGCTGGGAGATGTAGGGCTGTAGCCAGGAGAAGTTGGGCAGTAAGCAGGTGAAGTTGGGCTGTAAGAAGGTGACGTTGGGCTGTATGAAGGTGATGTTGGGCTGTAAGAAGGTGAAGTTGGGCTGTATGAAGGCGAGGTTGGACTATAGGAGGGAGAAGTGGGGTTGTAGGAAGGGGAAGTTGGACTGTAAGCAGGGGAAGTTGGACTGTAGACGGGAGAAGTTGGACTATAGACGGGAGAAGTTGGACTATAACTAGGTGAGGTGGGACTGTAACTGGGAGAGGTGGGACTGTAACTTGGGGAGGTTGGACTGTAGCTAGGTGAAGTGGGGCTGTAACTTGGAGAGGTAGGGGAGTAGGAAGGGCTGGTTCGAGTATACGCCGGACTTGTAGGGCTGTAGCCAGGGGAGCTGGGACTGTATGTAGGGGAAGTAGGACTATAACCAGGAGAGGTGGGGCTGTAAGTAGGGGATGCAGGGCTGCATCCAGGCGAAGTTGGACTATACCCCGGTGACAAAGGACTATAACCTGGTGAAAAGGAATTGAACCCAGGGGAGGAAGTAGGAGAAAAGTCCATATTCCCTACGTATGGAGAAAATTGCGTATCTGATGAGATGGGAGAAAATCGCCCCATTGGGCTCCACATTGGTGACATCGTTCCTTCATGATATGGTGTCCCTGTGATTGGTGAACGAGGAGTCGTGCCAAAATCTAATCCTTCCATGTAACTCGGTAGCTGAAGCTCAATTGCTTGCTGCAACATTTGATCATTTAGGTATAAGGCACAGTCCCCTGTGCCAATAGGTGCAAGTTGACCCAACATAATGTTTTCTGTCACACCTTTGAGATGATCTGCTTCAGCATACAAAGCAGCTTCAACAAGAATATCAACAGTTTCCTCAAATGAGCATCTCATCAAAGGGCCTGTGTCATTTCTGTTGATTCCATGACGAGTTATTGCCATTAAGTGACCCCTGTAAGTCATAGTATCACAAAGAATGGCCAGGTGTCTGTAGTTAACATAAGATCCATCAAAAGAAATGACCACACGCAACTCATCTAACAAAGCCCGGCGAACAGCTTCAATTCCCAGGACTTCAATCACTTCAACCAAATGATTACTGGTTGTTCTTTTTGCATCCACATCTTCATGGCACAAAACAGCCAACAAATTGACGCCTTCTGTGTCCAGCATCCACTCCACCTCAGACCTGAAACCCTCATAATCATCAAACTTGTTGACTTTACCAGACTTAATAAACACTTTATTAATGTCTGGAATGCCGCTTAGGGGCATCTCTGTTAGGATATTACTTTCAATCTTCTTAAGAAAAACATCATCTTCAGCCGACTCATCTTGCAGCTTCCCCTTTGGGGCTTCCTCATTCATTATGCGGATTCGAAGAATGAGTTTTTCCGCGTTGTCATCACTGAACATGCATGTCAGATCATCATGGAACTCCTGCTTTATTTTTTCTGCAATGTCTTCCATTTTCAGCTTCTTATCCACCATCATTTCACGATTTAGCTCTACGCGGAGCAGCCAGGGAGAGAACTTCTCAGGGGCTATATCTTCGTCGTCAGGGATTTCATAATAGGCTGTGACGAAGTCTACATCTTCTTCAATTATTGTGTTCATAGGATCAGGATCATACCAGACTTCTGTTGCATGCGTTACACCACGCACAGTCGTGTACTCAAGTGCACACTGAACAAGTTTGGCCTTCTCTTTTGTGTCGATTACATTAGGTTTCAGATAGACAGAAAGTGATGGTGTCTTGATCTTCTTGGCAACATTTATGATTTCTCTCAATCTTGGAACTCCAAGAGTAACATTTTTAGCACTAACACCTGCATAGTGGAACGTGTTGAGAGTCATCTGAGTAGCAGGTTCTCCAATAGATTGAGCCGCCACACAACCAATCATTTCACCAGGAGCAACTAATGATTGTAGAAACCGAGCTTCTATCTCGCCAATGACCCATTCAAATGCTTCCTTAGTCAATCTGTATTCCTTCAATACACGTTTGCTAGCAAAGGTACTACGTAGAAGGATGTTAAAGAACAGTGTGGCATTTTTCTGTGCCTCCATGCTTATCAAATCATCACCATGAACAACCTTCAATCTTTCTTGAAGTTTATCAATTGCTTCAACAACCTCCACTGGATGCATGTCCGATGGCCTTCTTAAGTCAACTTTAAATGTCTTCTGCGCATTCCAGATTATTCTCTTCAGATTTACAGGCATAGGCCATGAGTTATCACCAGTTGTAGCAATTTCTGTACCAAGCTGGCGCCTGTCATCTACTAGTTTTGAAACTTCAGCATCAAAGACATTCCGGAATTCCTGAATTGTTTTCAAATCCTCACCATGCTCAGGCAGCATGTAACTTGGATTCCAGTTCTCGTCATCAACTTCGTACCTAAAGACATTGTCAAACTCAGCTTTCTTCATTTTCAAAGAGTCCAATTTCTGTGTCTCGATCCTTACAGCATCCATGCCATCCTCCCCATAAAGAAATTGGATAACATCACCCAACGAATTTCTTACTGTACCATCATACTTAACCATAACGTCCTCCATGGCCTTGACAAGTCGCCTTTGAATATAACCTGTTTCAGAAGTTTTGACAGCTGTATCTATAAGACCTTCCCTACCGCCCATCGCATGAAAAAAGAATTCCTGTGGAGTCAGTCCTCGGAGATATGAATTCTCAACAAATCCACGGCTTTCTGGTCCATTATCATCTTTGGTGAAATGAGGTAATGTTCTCTCAATAAATCCATAGGGAATTCGCTTGCCTTCAACATTCTGTTGTCCCACACAAGCAGTCATCTGCGAAATGTTAATGAAACTTCCTTTGGATCCAGCTGTAACCATTGCTTTAAGATTGTTGCTCTCAGATAAGCTTTTTTGTGCACTGCTTCCCGCATCATCACGAGCCTTATTTAAGACCTGCAAATGAAAAAAAACTAAAGCAGTAGCCTTAACAAAAGCTGAATAAAACAGAAACCACTTCAACTGTACACACTTGGTTCACTCTATTTTCAAATGACTCCAGCATTGTACGTCCAGGTTCAGCCTCCAAACTGTTATCACGAGCAAGCCTTATAAGTTCCTTCACTTCGCTCTTTGCCCTTTGTATTGTTTCATTGATCCTTTCCATGGTTGCCTCATCTGCAATTGTGTCCCCAATACCAATGCTGAAACCATTTTGCAAAAGCCAGTAATTAACTAGCCACTGAGTATGACCCAAGAACTTGAGAGCTGCATCTGGACCAACTTCTTCCCTGCAAAGTGCAGGAAAATCGTTTCATAGAATAAATTCTGAACGAAAAAACAGAAGCCCTAGCTAAAGGGTATTAATAAAGTCAAAAGGAAAAGGAGCTTTGTGTGTTTGAAGGATGTACCATATAACATGAATAAGACTGCCGGTAGAGGTTCCAAGTGTCTTCTTGCAAAGAGTACCAGAAAGAAGTTCCCCCTCTCAATACGAACTTGAGTGTCTCCAGGAGTTATGAAACCTGTTTCAGATTCAGCATGCCAAGCAGATGTTCTTAAAAGATTGACCTGCTTGGGTACGATCAGATTAAAAACTTGCTTTCCAGTCCAAAGAGGCCTCGGCCTCAGAATGGCTGGAGCAGGAATTTTCCCATCGAAATCCTCCCACCACATTAGAACATTCATGAACACATCCTGAGAAAGAATCATCAAGAAAATTAACTGATCAAATATTCATAATATTTTAAAAAGCGGAATAAGGATATCCAGCAACATGCCAACCTTTTCAATAAATGTATCTCTCTTAGTGATTTTACGGCAACCTAAAAGTGTATCCTGAACAATGCCCATAACAGGACGATTGGACTGTGGAGAGACAATACATTTTGGAACCATCATCAGCTCTAAAACTTCAGCCCTTGTTTCAAATGATTGAGGGACGTGCATGTTCATTTCATCTCCATCAAAATCAGCATTATAAGGTGTTGTAACAGATAAATTCAACCTAAACGTAGAATAAGGCATGATTTTGATTCTGTGGCCCATGATAGACATTTTGTGAAGACTAGGTTGCCGGTTGAACAGCACAAAGTCCCCATCTTGCAAATGCCTCTCCACCTTGAATAGTAAATCACAATAACGTCAGAGAAGAGAGATTCAAAAGCACTAAAAAATCCAATAGTGAGCAAACCTTGTAACCAAGTTCTAGATGGTGATCACTGCTCTTCTTCAAGTAACGAAGATCAAGCCTCTGGCCATCTTCCCTTATGATATACTTTGCACCCGTCTTGCCAGGAGGAGGATGTGGTCCATACTCAACAAGCTCTTTCAGCCTAAATTATGTTACTTCAACAAATGATACAACATACAGAAAATTGTGGGAAAAAAAATCTTAAAGGTGAACATAATACCTTTCTATGTTATAAGGTGTCACAGTTTCAGGATAAGTCAGGTTCAATGCAATACTCCAAGGAACTCCCAGTTCATCAATATTTATGGTAGGATCTGGGGTAATGACTGTTCGAGCAGAGAAATCCACACGCTTGCCCATTAAGTTCCCTCTGACTCGCCCTTCTTTTGACTTCAATCGACTGCAGATAGATTTTATAGGCCTCCCTGAACGTTGTGTAGCCTGAAAGTAGCATATGATTAGAAACATAACATATATATTGGGACGTTTCTAGCCAGTAAATAATCTTCTATTGAACAAACATACCCTTGGTTGACCCGGAAGCTCGTTATCAAAATAGGTGGCAAGATGAAATTGAAGCAGCTGCGCAAATTCAGAAATGATATGGGCTGGCGCACCATTCTTTTCTTGTCGCTTAAGGTTCTCATTGTGTCTAATTATCATAGCCAACTGGTGAGTTAAATCATCCTGTTCAATGCAAGCAACAAAAGAAAAATCAAGTAAAGAACAATTCAAAATAGTGAAAGTGAAAATTTTTTTCCCACATCTACATTTTTACCTCACTTCGGGAAGATGTATCCATCATAACTGATGGTCTTACAGAAGGAGGTGGAATTGGCAGAACTTGCAATATCATCCAATCAGGTCGTGCATACTTTGGATTAAGACCCAACAAAATGCAGTCCTCATCGCTTATTCTCATCAGAACACTGAGAACCTGGACATTATATACAGACCATGTAATGAGATACTGCATAAAATAACCACAAGCAGAATTGAGCAACAAGGATGAACAAAAATGAGAAGGATGAAATGGAAAATAAGATTTAAACATAAAACAATCACCCTTTCAGCAGTAAGGTTTTGCTTTCTTTCAGCAGGTTCAGGCAATTGCTCTGGGTCATCACTCTTCTTCTCTGCCTTAAATTCTGCTATCATCTTCGTACCTTCAACGGTAAGCTTTGGCTGCTGTGCACCGCAACCACCTCGTTTCTTCTTTAATGGCTCATCCAAATCCTGGCCTTGAACATCAATATCATCACCACCTTCACATTTTCGTTTGTTTTTGCAAACATCCCGTATTTTCCTAAGACGATTTTTAGGATTCCTTATTTTTAGTGCTTGCTTGATTCTGTGATCCTCCTGCAAAGACAAAATTGAATTAAAACAAATAAAGTCAACACGCACACAAACCTTGCAAAATGATAGAAATAAATTCAATTGCAAACAGAGAAAACGTACAGTGATTAGCATTCCTTACAATCAGTGATTAGAAAACATGCAGGCATTCGATTCAATGGTGGTGTTCTAATTGTTAGAATCATTCATCCGCACCCAGGATATGAATGGAAAAGATTCAATAGCCTCATTCACCAAAAAACGGAGACTATGAACAACCAAAACAACATGGCCTGCTGGTCTTTAGCCTCATAATCAGCCATCAGAACACAAGATAAAATTTAAGGTGGGGAAATTTCAGAAAGCCAGCTTTTACGAAGGTGAGAATACCTCATCGGCCAAGATCTTGGAGCAGTTGAAGCAAACGCAGCGCAAAATTGTTAACACGGTCTTGAGAAACCCGATATGGAACATGGGCTTCGCAAGCTCAAGGTGGCCAAAGTGACCAGGGCAATCCGCCGCATTGGCAGTGCAGGTTTCACACACTATTTTCCTATCAATAGTCCCCATCCGGGGGTCGCTCAGCCCGCCACGCTTTGGCTTCCCCCGCTCCGTCGTCTCGCTGTGCTCCACTTGCATCACCGACATTTGTCTCTGCAAAAAAATACAAACCAAAACACCACATATCAGCAACTCCAAACCCCAAAATCAAAGCCTCTAAACACCAATAAAAATCACAAAATCAGCACCTCCAGTCCTTAGAACCGACTCCAAAACAAAACCCAAATCGACACCTACGAACTCCTTTAAAAAATAAAACAACCCAAAAAACCTCATCAGGTCAGCACCTCCAAACAATTAGCTCACAAGCAAAATCGTGTGGCCAGCTTAGCTTGGCTAGGCAAAAACTCCTGCTCACTATTTAGGAGCTCCAACAAATGCTATAATTTCAATAAAGCATTTGATAAACTAAGAACAAAGCGTAGTACAGAAGCGTTCCAATCTCATCTTCACGAGCTGGATAAAACATTCAGTTAAAACTCAAATTTTCTACTTGATATGCTATGTCTGCTTATAGTTTACATGCCATTTAGGTTCAACATATAGTCTAAAAACCACAAAGTCACCACCTACGAACCCTACAATCACAACAAAAACGAAACATAATCAAACCCACGACAACTATTCCACCAATCCATCCTCTCCAAAAACCCTGGACCGAAACCCCCAACCCCGTAGAACCCCAGGATCGAAACTTGAATGAACAGAACCCTAGCAAGAGCAGTAGCGGCCAACAAGAGCATGAAACCAAGAAAGAAACCGACGCGGGAAGCTATATTACGATCTCGTCGGGGCCGAGGATGCCGAACTGCACCGTGCGGACCGAAGCGGTCTCAGCCGGGGAGTGCGGGAAGCGGGCGTCCATGGCGGTGGCAAGCGTCGCCGGAGCCAGGTCGGAGCTACGGCGTCGTCGTTTTCCTTTTTTCCGACGGTCGAAGCGAATTCGACGACGACACAAACTTGACGAAGGAAAAGGAATTCGAAGGATCGAATTGTTTGGAATCCGATATTATTATTATTGGTTTTGTTGTTATCGTTGTTGTTCTTCGAGGTTTCGCAGGGTAGATCGATCTCGGGATCGCCTCCTCCCGCCCTCCCTCCCTCTCGCCCTTGAAGGTCGAGAGTTTGGGTCGGGTTGCGTGAGGAAGAAGAAACGATTGGGGGGTGGCAGGGGTTTTTATAGAAGAAGAAGGTGACGATTTGTCGGCTAGTCGAGGGCAGGATAGGAACAAAAAATATTGCCATCACGCATGTGGGGCCCACTTGTATTTGTCGCCCGTCATTTTCTTTTCCCGGGTAATGGGAGAGACGTCGTTGTATTCTTATATTCTCTATTATTATTATTATTATTATTATTATTATTATTATTATTATTATTATTATTATTATTATTAAGGGATTTAAATTTTGATATAGAGGAATTATAGACTTGTGCGATGTGCTGAGATATATTTAAAAATTATTAATAAAATATATTTAATTTTAAAATGTTGCTATATTATTTTTAAATA
Source organism: Piper betle (assembly GCA_033002965.1). Classification (NCBI taxonomy): domain Eukaryota; kingdom Viridiplantae; phylum Streptophyta; class Magnoliopsida; order Piperales; family Piperaceae; genus Piper; species Piper betle. The sequence goes on along the minus strand of JAURVB010003205.1, from coordinate 12,052 downwards.
AAAATAATAAATATTTATTTAATTTAGCTAGTTGCATATAAATATTAAAAGTAATTTTAATTTTAATGAGTTCAAATTTTAATAATTAAATGAAATTTATTTGTTAAATATTTTTAATTCAAATAAAATTATATTTTCAGATTTTCAATAATAATAAGTAATAAATAAATTAAGAATGTATCTTAAATAAAAATTTTAATTCCAATATTATAAATAATATTTTTTAATATTTTAAAATTCATAATTAAGGTAGAATTAATAATATGTATATATATATTAAATAACAAAATTATTTTTGAGTAATATATTATAAATATATTAAATTTATTAATATTTACAAAATTATATTCCAACAATTTCTTAATAATAAATAATAATATTAACAATGTTTTATTCTGTGCTAGTTGAACTTATGGAAATCATGGTGAGGATGTCTCTTTTATTTCTATCGCATTATATGAAAATGTTTACGTCTGATGAGTCTCATTTCTCTCTTATTTTTATCTTAATAGCATGAATATCGAAGTAGTGAGAAGATAGATTGACGGGGGCAATTGATTTACTCATGCTTCTTGGCAATTTATTTTGCTTCTTGCATTGAAACTTTTAATTAAAAAATGTAGGTAACAATACGGTTTATTCAAGAGCCTTGTATACACAGAGTTACAACTTATATAGTTTATATGTGCAACGCTTTACATTTGCAACAATGTTGTGGGTTTTATTTCCACATGGATAAATAAAAAATAAATCATAATAACATTTATAAATAACTCAGTCTAGTATTTCTAACCCTTTATTAAAGTAATTACAATGAAAATTAATTTCAAAATATCACTAAATAATTTATTTTTAAAAATCTAGAAATAGGTCATATTAATGTTAAAAAAATAAGCAAAATTTTATCAATCTCCTATTTATATATTCTACTTTTCATACATATAAAACCCATTATATAGGACTGACTAAAAAAAGTTTAAATTAGATGTATAGCTCGTATAAATTTTGCCCATTTTATTGAAAATGTGTTGTTCGGCATTATTTGGCTATATTTTATACCTCATTTTCCATCCCATGAAACAAGAATGGCTATATTTTAATGATTCCATGGATTTATTTTAGGGTTTACATTGTTAATACATTAAACTTGAACATTTTTTAAACTGTCCAACGTTTTCATTATGTTGGATTTTAGAGCATCAGTTACTTAATTATGTTAGCTTATATTAGATTGGTGGGGAAATGGACTTCCACAACATGCATGCACAATTTGGGGTTGGGTTTGTGCTTCCTCCTTCTGTTGGTGTTGGCAATTTATTTTGTGGGTCACCTATTAATGGCCCCACCCCAATCCTAATTTTGATTAGAATCAATTTCATTTAAGAAAGTTAGCTTCATTTACACAAATGAGTATAGAGTTACTATATTAATAAAGGTTTACTCTTTTAAGTTGAGAGTTAGTTTTTTAACTCTATTGAATAGGACCAAAATTGTTTGTTTGAAAAATTGCATACAGGCCTTGCTTGGTCTAGAACATCATCTAGAATTCTGGGTTTTGAGATTTAGTTAGGTGTGGTCTAGCCCTTCATTGTATGTCATGTTAAGACAATATCATATATTCTTATATATTATTATTATTATATTCATTCAACTCTAAATTATTTTATGTCATGGCTATTATGGATTATTATAACAATTACCCAAGTGGATGAATGAATATGGATTATCACTATACAAGCTAGATCTAGGAATTCTAGAAGATCATGCATGTGTATGGATAAATGAATATAGATGCTAACTAGGTAGTTTCATAAGAATTCAAACAATGTGTTATTTTAAAATATTATTAGATTCATTATAATTTAAGTTGTTTGCCTCCAAATTATTTTGTGACATGATTATAAATTATAATGATTACCAACGCACGGATGAATGAATATGGATTGTAATTGTACATGTTGTTAGAATAAAAAAATTTATAAAAGGAGAGATAATGTAGAGAAAGAGTTAAACTTTTTGATTGAGTAGTGATAGAAATGATATTTTATAACCATATTTATAGAAAGTAAGCTCTCGATATTTCTTAAAATTGAAGGAGCTTAAAAGATGAAAGATGAGTAATAGCAATAGACGAAGAAATCAATGTTATGGAAAAGAATAAGACGACTTGGCAATTGATGTCTTTGCGAAAATGACACAAGGTTATTGGCAACAGGCCGATATTGATTATCACAAAGTATTTGCCCCAGTTGCAAGACTTGACTCTGCGAGATTGTTAATTGCATTGACTACTTAAAAAAGTAAAAAATTCATCATATGAATGTGAAATCAATTTTTTTGAATAATCCTTGAGTAAGAGGTATGTATAGAACAACTTCTTTGTCATGTTATGAAAGGTAACGAGAAGAATTTATACAAGTTTCACTAAGGGTGCTAATTGAGCGAGCGAGCCGAGCTGAACATGTGCTCGAACTCGGCTCGAATAGTTCGAAACTCGTTCGAACTCGACTCGAGATCGAACGAGTTTTGGACATACATGCTCGAGTTCGACTCGAATACTTTTTATGTGTTCGAGCTCGACTCGAGCTCGAATATACTTAAACTGTTTATTTTTGTGAGCTCGTTCGCCAGCTCGTTCGTTAGCTCGAAATCAGCTCGATTACAAGTCAAAAGTACTTCACTTAAAAAAAAAAGTGAGGTCATTGTGGTTTGAACCCACAACCTTGAAGTCATTAAGGTGAATACTTGCCATCTCAACTATCTTGCTTCTTTGTTATTATATTTCATATATATATAAATAAAATATAATATAAAGACTATATTATTATATTATTTTGTCGAGTCGAGTTCGAGTCGAACTACGAGTCGAGTTCGAGTCGAGTTCGAGTTACAACCGAGTCGAGTCGAGTCGAACACGACCTTGCTCAAGCTCGGCTCGTAAGATTCGAGTTCGAGTCGAGTTCGAGTCGAGCATTTAAATGTCGAGTTTCGAGTCGAGTCAAGCCGAGCCGAACGCTAAATGCTCACGAGCTGGCTCGCTCAATTAGCAACCCTAAGTTTCACAATGCCCTATAGGGGTTGAAGCAAACTCCAAGAGCTTGGTATACTCGCATTGATTTCTATTTTTCTTTGCAAGGTTTTCGTAAGTGTCATAATAAACATGCCCTTCATATAACAAACAATGTTTGTAACACCCTGTTTCGGCTCACCCGTGAACCGACCCGGAAATGTCACCGGCGACCGAACCATTCGCTAATCTACTGGGTTCGGTTAAGCCGACCCGGATCTGCCCTCGGCGTCTCAAGATGGAGATGCAAACATGAAATGCATGAATGGGAACAATTGGGTTCTAACGTGGTCCTACATGCATGCTATGATGTACAAGCAAAAACAAGACAAAACAATAAATGAGAAACCAAAAGAAAATATATACTACTACGTAAAAACGGACAGAGTTTCCCCTAAAAGTGCAATAAGGGCCAACCTGTCCACAACAAAGGTATATAAATATTTTATCAAAATACGATAAAACATAACAATCTACCGCGGCATTCCATTATTATCTCATTTGTTTTCATCTAAGCCGAGGCTGAACCCAAGGCTCCCTGCTCATTCACATCTATCCGTTCATTTCATAACAGGCAATTCATCCAAACAAATACATCTAAATTATCATTCACATAGCATTAACACATCATCATTATACGTTACACGCGGCAGGTACATGTGTGCGCGGTTCCGTGCTGCTCCTCCGCAGTCCCGACAGCTTTCATCACTCGCATTCCTCACCTACATATATATAGAAAAACCGTAAGTAACGAGTGTTACCGGCCCGGAAAATAACTAATATCAATCTAGCACAGGAGAGCAAACTCTCCTGTTGAATGAAAACCATATACTTCCTCAAGAACTCTCATCAGGGCACATATGGGAGCCGTCGCCCTCGGGTCGATAGCGTCCCCCTTTCTTCTCATTCTCATACCTTGGCCATTTCTCTATCGCTTCTCACATCAAATCTCATTCCTTTCCGCCCTCTACACCTTCCATATTACTCCTGGCCTTGAGCACGAAGGTCGAGCACTCTCAGGCAGTCGCCTTTAGTACCCTTTGAAACCACAAGTCTAGACATGCGCTGCATTGCAGTACCTGTGAACCTCCACACTTCTCCGGGTTTGAGGAACTCAAAGGTGGAGTTGTCAGGATCCCTCGGGAATGAAACGACCTGCACACCATTCCAGAGCCCACTATCGACTCACACGTGCCCGCTCGCGTAGCACGGTAGTCGGATTTCCTCATTCAATCTCTCACTGAAAACGCGAAAACTATATATATATATATATATGGAATAAATCTTCGTACTGCAGCACAGCCATCTTGGCTGTGCTGCAAGTAGTGATCTTGGCCGTTGGATTAACATCCAACAGCCAAGATCTAAAAAAAAAAAAAGGAAAAAGGGGGGGGGGCGGCTGGCGCGGCTAGCCGACGGCGGAGGGGGGCGGGAAGGTCGCCTGGCGCCGGCGATGGCCGGGGGGGCGTCGGCGACAGGGGACGGGAGGCGCGGGGCGCGGCATGGCCGGGTGGCGGGCGGAGTGCCGAGGGGGGCGCGGCGGGTGGCGGGCGGGGCCGAGGGGGGCGCGGCGGGGTGGCGGGCGGGGGCCGAAGGGGGCGCGGCGGGTGGCGGCGGGGCCGAGGGGGGCGCGGCGGGGTGGCGGGCGGGGACCGGAGGACGAGGGGACGGGGGCGTCGCGCGACGGGTGGCGGGCGGGGGACGGGTGGCGGGCGGGGCGCGCGCGGCGGGGTGGCGGCGGGGGACGAGCGGCGGTGGTGTCGCCCGGCGGCGGGGTGGCGGGGAGGCGGGCCGGTAGGGGAAGACCCGGGGTGGCTAGATCCGCCGCCCCGTCGCCCGGCGGATACGTCGCCGCCCCGGCGGGGCGGCGACGGGCGGGGCAGGGGGGTGGCGTCGCGTCGGCCGGGGTGGCGGCGGCGCGTCGGCGGCGGAGCAAACGCTTTTTGTTTTATGGTTGTCATATGCTCAGCCGTTGGATTTGATCCAACGGCTGAAACACTGCAGCACAGCCATCTTGGCTGTGCTGCAGTACAACAAATCACTCCTATATATATATATATATATATACATATATATGTATAGGTTGGGATTTATACAACAGGCCCGAAGGCATCGTGAGCTGGATCTGAAGTTCGAAAACAAACTCGAGGGATCTCATCCTCGAGGGTTATTAATCCGAAAAATTGTTGGCTAAATGGCCTGAGTTAAGTAGGATCCGATAAAACGCCACTTAACTCGTCCTGCACATGATAAATCAAATACACAATAGAGTAGCGTAAAAAACAAAGACGAGTCCTAAACGGACCTGGTAGAAGCTCCAAACGGGTCCACGCACCTAGGCGGCGAGCTCCTACACCGTACCTACACAATCAAGCTAAAACTAACGCCCGCATGATGAATCACACATCTTATAGCATAACACACAATCACGCATCAATCAACACACATCAACCTATATCAATTCTAGCAAGTCTACTTAGGCTAGTTTGCATTAGATCATGATCATTACCTAGTTACCCTAATTAGTTTCTTAGCCTCCATTTTTAACACCACTCAATCAAACAAATTTCATATTTTATCCTTAATCAATTCTACATTTATACATATAATTATAACACGCAATTCACCAATCCTAGCATGCAATTCTAATAATCAATACTTTTAAATAATTAATTTAAAATAAATTATACCTCGCGTCGTCGAAAATCGGCGACGGCTAGGGTTTCCATTTCATGGCTCGAAACTCGAATTCGGCACCTAGCGGCGTCCGAAGTCCGATCAGATTGGACCGGGTGCATTCGGCGGATGATCGGGCGAATTTCCCACGAACCAATTTTCCGGCGGTTCCGACAATTTTCCGGGGAATGTCGGCGGTTTTCCAGCCGATTTCGACGGTTTTCCGGCGATGATTCGGGACGGGGCAATCAGGGGTCTATCGGCACCAGCTCAATGGGCTTGGTCCGATGGTGGTGTCAAACAAAGCAGCCGGGGAGGCGATGGTTGTCGGCGGTGGTGGCGTGCTCCGATGGGGGCTACAACCGGCCTCGATGGCAGTCGGGATGATGGGGAAACGTCGGCGACGATGAGGGGTGGTCGTCAGTGGTCACAGTGGCGGTGGCGTGGCCCGGACGGCGGAGGAGTCAGGCTCAGAGTGGCGACGGCCGAGGCGGCTTCGTGGCATCGCGGCGGTGCGCCGGCAGGCGATCGGTGGCCGGGGTCGGTCAGGGTGGCACAGCGACGGCACGGCAAGGCGGAGCGGCATCGATCGGCGGCGGCGGCGGCGACGACAGCACACAACGGTGAGGGTTTTGGGAGGGTAAGTGTCGGGAGGGAGAAAAATACCCTCAATGGCAGTTTCGTAATTAAGTATTGACTCGGTTCCTACTCGAGTCAAAATAATAACTAGTTCGTAATAAATTCTAAAAATCTAGAAAAATATGGAAAAATCTCATAAAATAAAACAAACACAACAACATCCAAATGACATACTCTATAACTAATAACCCACCCGAATATAATCCAACGCGTCCTAACGCGTTATTCGGCCTAAAACTATTTCTAAGATCAAACATATAAAAAGAAAAAATACTGCATACTTTCATATATTCTGATAACTCATATCTCACCATCTTCTCGACGTTATCATCATATATTCAGGTACACCTGACTCTCATCGCTCATAACTCACGGTTGGCCTTCGACTCAGCACGCAGTTCATGAAACTGACTCGACTCGAACCAACAGTTGAACCGACTAGTTAGGTAACGTAAAACCCTGACTCGAGTCACGGGTTTTACAATGTTAATGGTGATGCCCTTTATGATTTAATTTTTATCGAAAATAATTAAAAGTTGGTTGATGACTTTAAACATGTCATGATTAATGAATTTGAGATGAGTAATATGAGTTTTATGTCATATTATTTTAGTATTGAGGTAAAACAATGTGAAGCTGAGATTTTTGTTTATCAAAGAAAATATGCTCAAGATATTTTGGAGAACTTTAAGATGTTTAACTCCAAACCAACCCCTACTCCTATTGTGATAGGTTTGAAGTTAAGGAAGAGAAAATATGAAAGCTTGGTAGATTTTACATATTTTAAAAGTTTGATTGGTAGTCTTTGTTATTTGATAGCTATAAGGGCAGATATTAGTGCATGGAGTGAGCTTAGCCAATATATGGAGACACCTATTCAAGATCATCTTTATGTCGTGAAAGGAATTTTGAGATATATTTCGGGTACATTATCTCATGATATTTTTATTCATTTTCTAATGATGCTACTTTGGTTGGCTACTAAGATAATGATCGAGGGAAAGAGTATTTTTGGAAATGTTTTTTATTTTGGAAAATCTGCATTTATATGGTCTTCGAAGAAGCAAGAAGTGATTGCACTTTTTACTACATCTTGTACAAGCCAAGCTATTTGGTTGCAAAGATTGTTTGATAAGATAAATCATCTGCTACAATTTTGTGATAATATTTCAACTATTTTTTTGATCAAAAATCCAGTTATGTATGAAAGGAATAGATACATTAAGATAAAATATCATTTCACTAGAGATTTGGCAACGAAGGAAGAAATTAAGTTGGAATATTGCGAGATTGAAGATAAAGTCTTACATTAATGTGTAGTCCTTTTAACTCTTTTTGATTTCTCAACGTATCTTTCCTCTTTTTTCGTCTTTATAAATAGAATTGCAAGATATTGTTTCTATCAAGGCTGAATTAAAAATTTTACCTTTTTGTTCACGTTATCCCTTCTTTTATAAGATTTTTATTGTGACAAATGCTAGATCTGTAGAAATTCCAAGAGATGAATAGATGAATGAAGATGGAAGGAATGCTAAGAGATTTTTAAAACAAGTAGTATGAAGGGACTTGTTGATCATGTGAATTTGAAGATAATAATTATGGATTTATGTTAAGAGATGATAAGGCTTCATAATATATGATTTTAATATAATAATAAAACGTTCTTATGTTTATGCTTCACACAATTATAAAAAGTTATTATTGATCCATCTTCAATTAGTCAATGATTCTATTCATGTTTACTTTGCTATCACTGTGTTGATTTTAAATATCTACTCTTCAATCTCTGCTTTTTACCAGCGAACTTAGCTAGCCAATGATATACAACATATGATATTATCTCTTCTATTTTTAGGAAAATGGACTCCAAAACGTTAAGTTAACATATCTAATGGCTGTCGGGATACACTCAAATATATATATTAGTAAAATGTACTTAAGATGTTAAATGATTGAGTAATTTTCTCATTATGACCCTAAGTATATTTTTGATGATAAAAATTTTCAAGTTAGAGATATTATAGAACTCTAAAAATAACTAGGTTATGTTATCTTTGAATGAATCATAAATATTATTACCTGAAATTTGTTTAATAATATTTATTGATTGTTTCTAATAAGTTTTATTTATTGTCTTTTGCATTTCATTATTAGTTAGTGCAAATTAGGTCGACAGGGTGGGGGAGATGGGAGCAGCGAGATCGGCAACGGGGCAGGGCTGCCTGCAATGGTGGTGTCGGGAGAGAGAATAGGAGGGTGGGGCCACCTGAGGGCAAGACCGGCAACAGGGCAGGGGCCACCTACGGTGGTGGCATCAGGGAGAGAGAATAGGGGGTGGGAAGAAATAGCATGTGACATTCTCGTAATTAAAAGTTGACTCGTCTTCGACTCGAGTTACAAATAATAACTAACTCTAAATAATTCAAAAAAATCCAAAAAATATGAAAAAATATCATAAAATATAATACACATCGTAAAATAAAAATAACATCAAAATGACATGTTATATAACTAATAACCCATAAATTTTGACTAAGTTAAAATTTTTGTATATGACTGATTTGGACCGATTTAACTTAACCGATTTAGACCAATTCAATGACTCCCTTGGAAACTCGAGTTCAGACCCCGATTCCGATTTTTATAACTATGGTTTCATATACTCACTGTTAAGTTCAAACCAAATAATTTAATGGCAAACAGTCTCAATTCAATTGGCATGCCATTAAATCATTCCCAATATACATATTTGATAACTTTAAACACTGATAATGAGCTGTAATAAATACTTCAACACTTAAAACTACAAGTGTACATATTACAAATTATATTGAACTTCAAGCTATTGAAAACTAGCTTTGGCCTTTAGAGATCTCAAAAGAGCATCGTCCCTCACTCCCTCTATCAAAAGTCAAAAAGTTGGATCTTGAAACAGGTATGAGTTCCTTTGAAGCCTTAAGCCTTTATTGACATTCTAAGTGTAACTGTTGTCTATTCTTTTCCCCCTTTTCTGATGCACTTTCATTGTTTTCTCCACTGATTCACTAGTAACAAATAGACTTATTCACTAGTAGCAAATAGCAATCAAGCATAGCATGATAGCCTTTCTACAATTTTAGAGAATAAAGAAAATCAGTTAGCAGTTAGTAATTGGGAGTGTTGGTTGACAACATAAGTGCAAACAAAAAAGCCTTTATCAGTTAGCAAGACAAATACCACAGGCGATCATGTCTTTATCAGTTAGCAGGTTAGCAGTTCAGTTACCATAAGTGCAAACAAAAAGCAAACAAGAAGACAGCCAGCTGATAAAGAAAATCAGTTACTATATGATATAGGCTATTTAAAATAATTTTATTGCTTACCCAAGCAAGTAGCATACAAAAAGCAATGACAACTAGCTGATAAAGTTCATTTGTCTACACATACACAGGAAAAGACAGCCATATATTTATTAAAGAAATTAATATAACTATAAAAGCAAAGTTTCATTAAGTAATGGATTTGTAACTTCAATCAGCAACCCACATATCAGTTAAGTCACTTACTTGAGAAGAATTAGCTTTAGAAAGTGTGGGACAAAAGACCAGGACAATACAGACACAACAACTAAAAATAGGGACAACACAAGCATCTTGCATAAAGAGAATTACATCAAACAAAGTTTATTAACTAAAAAAGGATGTCATCTAATAAGCCAAATCAACTCATGCCAGACATTTATCTAGCAGGGTGAGCAAACAAAAATTTAGTTGTAATGAATTTTATGCAATAAAATGCAAAAAATATTCAACTCAAATCAGTACATAATGAAGAAGTAATTATAAAATGGTCTATAATAATCTAAAAGTTTGCATGAGTAATTAACAGCATGTTTCAATGTTTCTTCATAAATAAAAAATTACAGATTATAATAAAATATTTACTTAGACTTAACATTGGTAATTCAATGTTTCTTCAAGAATAAAAGATTGTATACTTACATGCCTACAATCCTCTCTTTCACAAAGTCTAACTTCTCAAAATCTGTCAAGTTGATGAACAATATAATGAACACTATTAGAATTCATTAGGGAAAAAAATCGTAATTTGTTAAAAAAAAGTGGAATACAATCAAAATTGAGAAAAAAGGTGGCACCTTTCAAATTGATCTCTTCAATGAAAAATTTTATGACTTTGACATTATGATTAGCTAAAAAACAAACTTCATTGAGAGGAAAAAATAAAAATATTGAAATTAGTACTATATTTAACACAAGTAGACAACAATAGAGAGATTTATCACTATTAAGCAAAAAAGAGTACAAAATTAAATAACAAGATAAAAATGTAAGATTATAAAAAGATAAAAAATGGTGGTCGTCGCCCATCGCCTGTGCCTATCGTTGCCTGTCCCCCGTAGCTGCTCATCATCAGCCATTGCCCGTTGCTCGTCGCCTGTCGCCTGTCGCCTGTCGTTGCCTGTCGCCTTGCTATAAAAAGTACAAAGTTAAATGACAAGATAAAAAATGTAAGATTATAAAAAGATTGACACAAAAATAATAAAATCCATAGGATAAGAAAAGAGAGATTTCTCATTTTTACAGAAAAAATGAACGATAAAAAAAAGTCTCCCCCCTTTCGTCCTCTGATGCACGAACCGGTGCGATTCCGCGGTCTGAGCGGATCGGCGTGTGCCGATCCGATTTCGCCGATCTGGCCACTTTAACGGAATCGGAATCGGCCGATTTAAATCGGAATCGGTTTTTATACGAAATTACCAAAATACCCTAGGTATGATTTTTATTAAATTATTTAAGCATGGGTAAAATGGTAATTTGGATTTCAAAAACCTAAAATCAAACCCGCTCCCCCCACGCCGCCGCCGCCGTCCGCCGCCGCCGCTCTCCGCCCTCCGCCGTGCGTCCCGACTCCGGGCTCGCCGCCGACCGGCTCGACCTCGCCGCCGACCTCGCAACGTCGCCGCCGACGTGTGGCCGGAGCGAATCGGGCTGTGACGCACGAATCGCGCGACTGCCGCCGGCTCTTGGCCGCCGCCTGTTCGTCCGACTGGGCTGCCGACATCGACCGGGCTGCCGACATCCTCCGACATCGCCGCCAGCGGAGACTCGCCGCACGACCGGGCCGGCGGCGGCGGCGGGGGGTAAAGAGTGGCATTCTCGTAATTAAAAGTTGACTCGAGTCTAACTCGAGTCAAAAATAATAATTAATTCTAAATAATTTAAAAAAATCTTAAAAAATATTTAAAAATATCATAAACTATAATACACAGAATAATATCAAAATAACATCAATATCCAATTTTAATATATTTATATTATAAATTGTCAAATTATTATATATGACCGATTAAATTAATTTGGACCGATTCAACTGAACCGATTCTTGGCCGATTCAGACCGATTCCGATTCGATTCCGATTCACTGAAAAACCGATTCCGATTCATGCAACCATGCTTTCGTCGCTGCCCGTCGCCCATTGTCGCTCGTTGCTACCCGTCGCCCACCGTTGCCTGTCGCCTATCGCCGCCCATCGCCCATTGATAGTCACTACTCCTTCCCCGTTCCTATGCCCTAATCGAAAACTTGAAACGGCTCAACTTTTGCTTTTGTACGAGCTCGGTGTAAACCCACGATTCGAGTCCGGGGTTTTATATTCTCAGAACCGGTCAG
>JAURVB010003204.1:0-13042 GCA_033002965.1 Piper betle | reverse complement strand
AGAAATGCATGCAACTAAATATTTAATATATGCCACATTAATTAATTTATTTAATTCGATAAGGTTCAACACTTCTTTATTTAATTAATTATGCTATCGCGTAATTTCTACGCGATTATCTTTTATTGATCCATTATTTTACTTTACGAATTTATTATAAGAATAATCGTTTTATTTATCAAATATAACTTTTATATGATAAAGGTGAAGTCTCTATTAAATATTCCTCATAACCCTTCAATTTAAGTTAATTGCTTTTAATCAGCCGATTAATTAATTACCGTTTATCGTGATCGAAATTTATTAATTTCATGTAATAATTTATAAATTTATTATTTTGACCACTTAACTCATATTCCTTTAAATTAATTATTTCAATGATTTTAACACGAGTTGGTATTATTATTATGATTTTTAACTCAACCCATATCGAGTCAACCCGAAATTACAAAACTGCCATTCTTCTTCTTCTTCTTCTTCTTCTTCCCGTCACCATTCTTCTCTTCACCCAAAACCAGCACCAAGCTCTTCTCTTTCGACCAAAATCTAGATCCTATCCTTCACCCATTGTCTCCCTTTCCTAGCAACCAAATTAGCAGCAACAATCAAAGGGCGACTGCACCACCACAGCGACGAACCAGCAGCCATGGCGACCTCGACCTGCTGCTATGGCGACTCAGACGTGGCCAGCAGCACCGCCCCACGCGTCCCCTTCTTCCCGCACAACAACCCAACGCCCAGAAGAAGAGAAACACTACCCTACAGCGTGGTATATGCAACTGGTCGTGACACAAACGCCATGGTGCTGTTGCTGCAATTCAGCAGGACGTGCTACCATCCTTGGCAATTTCAGCAGGACGTGCTACCATTCTTGGCTGTAAATTCTATGAAATCTCACCTTTAATTACTACAACATGAGTAAGGACGTTGATGCAGCAACTGATTAGCAAAAGATTATGACTTGTTGCTGTAATTAATCACAAACACACAAGAATTGCTGCACGGCAGCAACTTATGTTCGTGGGTGAATTCCTGGTTCTAATCCAGTTACATCCTCCCTTTTTCTTGTTGATTTCAGGTCTTAGTTTCCATGATTATCTTGTATTATAATCTTTGATCATATGTATGCATGCAAACTAAGAAGAAGAGAGGAAGAAACTTACCAAAACAATGGGGAAGCCGGCGTTTGTCCAAGGAGCTTATGTGCATGACGCCCCCCTCCTTCTCCTTATAAAATGAAAGAAGGCCTAGGGTTTATGAAAACACACTTCGTTGCCGGGTAAATGGGTAAGTGATACGGTTCACTTTACTAGTTTAAACGGTTAAATGGTATGGTTTACTTAACCGGGTAAAAATACTTAACCGGTTAACTAATACTTTCCACTTGACCGGGTAATTGATAATTAACCGGGTAGCGGGTAAATAATTTAAATAAATTCATGGATACCAACGTTCGATCCCACCGCGTCGAATATATACATATATATATATTTATTTATTTATTTATTTATTTATTTATTTTTTCCGGGTCTTTACAATAAATCTAAAAGACTTAATGAATAATGATGTGGAATATATTAACTTGTTTGTTTGATTATTCGACTTAGTTATTTTATCACTAAGACCACAGGTGAGCAACTTCAGATTGACAGTTGATAGTGTAATTCATGGTCCCTTACCCGTAGTTAGAAAATTTGTTAAATAAGATTGAACTTCATATTTATATTATTTTGAGTTATAATTGTAATTATGGGAAATAGTTTGGAGCTTGTGGGACTCTGTTTTCGCATAGTTGGTTTAATTTATTACATCATTTGCATGGATACATCTTTACCAAAAAAACATATTAATGAACCATAACTAAAAATTTGACATTTCAGATGGCTAGCACGCATAGATAGCCAAGCCGATCTATTCATTCAGATTTGAACACAAAAAATGTATTGGCCCAGATCTTGGAGGCCATAAAGGGACTAACGCAGGCTTCAGCAAATACTAACTCGATTGTTCAAAATATTGCCTAGCAGTTGCCGGGAGTGGTAGCTGGGAATGGAGCCCCAAACTCAGCAACAACTCGCAGCACAACCCCAGACGGTGGTCAGGGGAGTACCCAAGGGCGGGCTGGTTTAGTTGACCCCAGCGAGAAGGGGAGTTTACGAACCAGGTGCCACCAGTTGGAAAACCCACGACTCGATTCAGAGTTTTACATTAGCGAACCAGTGGGTACCCCACTGACCAACCTCGGCCGACTCGTCACCGCCGCTGTTGTTGCTCTCACCACCACCACCATTGGGTCGAGCTCGCCGAGCTCGGTGCCGACCCATAGCCCCGATTGCCTCACCGAAAAGTCACCAAAAAATTGCCAAAAAGCCAAAGGAAACTACCGAAAAACCGACAGAAACCATTCGAAAATCGGATTCGCTAAAATTCACCTGATCATCTATCGAATTAATCCAGTCAAACCCGATTGAACTTCAGACGCCACCAAGTACCAAATTCCAGTCTCGATCTGCTCCGACGAAACCCTAGCCATTGCCGATTGCTGACAACACGAGGTATAATTAACTTTGACTTAATTTATTAAAGGTGATAATTATAAGCACAGCATGCTAGGATTGATGAATTGATGTGTTAACTATTTTATTGTAATAAAAATATGAATTGCTTGATTCAATTGTATTAAAACGAACGCTAAGGAACTAATTAGGTAAACTAAATAAGTATCGTAGTCTAATGCAACGTACGTAGGAAATCATATATGGATTGGGATTGATGTGTCATTGATGTGAGTATTTATTGAGTGTGTGTACTATAAGATTTGTGAATGCATCATAAGCGGGTGTTAGTTTTTAGTTTGATGTGTAGGTACAGAGTAGGAGCTCGGCTCCTGGGCGCATGGACACGATTGGAGCTTCTACTAGGTCTGTTTAGGACTCACTTTTGGTTTGACTTCTATACTCTATTGTGTTTTGTTTTAACAAGTAAGCAGACATGTCGAGTGGTGGATTTATTGTTTCCCACTCCACATGGGCCATTTAGTCGAATGAGATTTCCGAATTAATAACCCTTAAGGATGAGATCCTTTGAGTTTGTTTTCGAAACTCAAATCCACCTCACGATGCCTTCGGGCCTATTATATTGAAATCCCTAACATGTAGTTTTTCGTGTTTTTAACAAGATGTGAGATGACGGAAGACCGACGGCCGCATCTTGAGATAGGCGTGTGTTCGTCAAGTGGGCTCTAGAATTGGGTGAGAATCTATTCCATTTCCGAGGGATTCTAACTCCACGTTTGAGTTCCTCAAACCTAGAGAAGTATGGAGGTTTACAGGTACTGTTATGCAGCGTATGTCTAGACTTGTAGTTTCTATGAGTACTGAAGGCACCTGAGAGCACTCGGCCTTTGTACTCAAGTCTATGAGTGATACAGAGGACGCAAAGGGCTGAAAAGAAAGATAATGATTTTCCTACATAAGGGATAGTTTAAAGTGGCCAATAAATGAGGATGAGATAGAAAGGGGATATTGTCACGCGAGGTCAATGACTCCTAGTTATTGCCCTTATGAGAGTTCTATGAGAAGAGTAATGATGTTTTCATTTAACACAAGTCAGCTCTTCTGTGTCAGTTTGTTATTAGTTATTTCTGTACTGGTTACACTCATTGTTGACGTCTTTTTATTATCTATGTAGGTGAGAACTACGAGGAATGAGCACTGTCCAGACTGCGGAGGAGCCGCACTAAAATCGCGCACACATGTACCTGCTAAGTGTAATTGGTGATGATGATGTATAGATGATGAGATTTTAATGCTATTATGTGAATAAATAAATATTTTGTATGTGAATGAAATAGAGAATGAAAATAAACAGGTTGAGCTATGGAGTTTAGACTCGGCTCAGATGATGAAAAAGTAACGATTACTAGAATGTGAAGGAAATGTTGTGTTTGGATTGTGTTTTTGTTTTTTGTTGTTATAAATATCTACTACTTGTTGTTGACAAGGTGGTCCCTATTGCACTTTTAAGGGAGACTCTGTCCGTTTGTTTTAAAAATAACTATTTCTTTTAAATATTTTCTTTTGTTTAGTTTGTTTTTATGTTTGATTACATTTCATAGCATGCATGTCAAGACAACGTTAAAACCCATGCATCCCATTCATATTTTTTATGCGGCATCACCATCTTGGACGGCTGAGGGTAGATCGGGTCAGCATAACCGAATCAAGTAGATTATCGAACGGTTTGGTCACCGATAACATTTCTGGGCTGGTTCATGGGTGAACCGAAATGAGATGTTACAACAATAGTCTGACAAGTTGTGACTGCTATATTGTGGAAAATTTTAGGAATAATGGAGCGGAGGTGTTTGTTGGGGGACTGATCCAATGAAGGCTGAGAAGTTGACAGACATCACGGAAAAGGCTTTGGGGCTCTGTCCGTGCCCCACCGCCATCAAGTAAAATTGGCACCGTGCATGCTTCAGGAGGGAGCATCTTGCTAGTGGAAGCCAATAGAGAAAACCACATTTTATCGATGTGAGTTATCTTCCATCATGTTCGCTGAACTTGTGGCAACCTTCAATGGACAACATTTCTCGAATCTTGTTGTCTAGAAGAAAATGCTGGAGTTTGCCAACCTAGTCCATGAGAACTCGGTCCGGGATTATGATAAAGTGTTTTCACTAGGGTTCTGGCAACCAAAAAGGCCAAAGCTAACAAATTCTTTTGGTGACTGAAGTCAGAATTGAGGAGTAAGATTGTTACGGTGCCGAGGAGAACGATAACGAGGTGATTGACTTGGCCACTACTCAGGATTTGGTGTTCGTGTATGACCGTGCCCAAAAGTAGGGGATGGTTACTTCATAGCAAGAGGACCAACACTCCTAGTAACCAAAACATGCCAGCAGGACACCAGTAGGAGAGCCAACAAGGTAACACAGAGGGGGCAACCTTAAGAGGAAGCGTAAGGATACGCAGCTTAGATGGTGCGCTAATTGTAACAAGATGCATTCGAGGAAATGTAGTGAACCCCATGGTTGCTACAACTATGGGAGAATGGGACACTTGTAGAAGGAGTGTCATCAGCTTCGAAGCAGCAGCAGAATGCAGCCCAAGAAGGGTAAGGTGCCAGCTCCTATCCACTACGCTAGCACCTTGCGCAGCTGGCAGACAAGGGGAAGGCTAAGGTCTATGCAGTTGAAGTCGAGGACTGCTGAGGAGGATGAGTGTCACCGTTCGAGGCACAATGCTAATCCAAGGAATCGTTGTGGATGTTTTATCTGATTCGGGGTGTACACACTCATTCATTTCGTCTCGAATCGTTAAGAGTCTAGGCCTCAAGTCATCCTCCACTATCCAAGTCCTATAGAGTCACTGCTACAACAGGAGACTGTGTAGTCACCAAGTTGGGAGTGAATTACCCGTCCGTAGATATACAGGAAAAACTCTATGTATGGAACTTTATCATGTATGGGCTAAAAGGGTATGATGTACTGTTGGGAATGGATTGGTTGTCTGCACACTAGTCTTTTGACTATTAAGGGAAGAGAGTGGTGAGAAAACTTTGTAATTGTGAGATGGAGGATCATTTTCTAAGGCCATTGTTTGATCCATCTTCTTGTATCGTGTCAATCAGTGAGGTAGTCAAGTTGTTGGGTGATGGGTGAAAGATGTTATGACTTTATGGCTAACTTACTCATGTCTATGATCCCTGTTGTAGTAGAGTTTCCCGATGTGTTCCCTAATGAACTCCCAGGCCTACCTCCTAGGCGGGGAGAGAAGTTTGCCATTGACCTAGCACTTGGAATAACACCTATTTCTAAAGCACCCTACGGTATGGCTCCAACATAACTCAGAGTTAAAGAGTCAACAGGAGGAGTTGTTGCAACGCAGGTTTCATCCAGCCAAGTACTTCACCCTGGAAAGCCTTTGTTTTTTTTGTGAAAAAGAAAGACGAATCACTTTGGCTGTGTATTGACTACCGCCAACTCAATTAAGTCATAGTCAAGAATCAATAGTTAGGATTGACAACTTGTTTGATTAGGTAAAAATAGTTGGGGTATTTTCCAAGATATACTTGTGGTCTAGTTTTCACCAACTGTGAGTAAAGGAGTCAGACATCCAAAAAATGTCTTCCTGAACTCAGTATGGACATTATGAGTTTATGGTTATGCCTTTTGGTCTAACAAATGCACCAATGGCCTTTATGTTGCTCATTAATACAGTGATTCCACCCATACTTGGACAAGCTTATTATTGTATTTGTGGACGACATTCTGGTCTATTCAAACAATAAGGAGGATCATGCAAAGTGTCTATTTATTGCTCTTCAAGTTCTGAGGGAGAGTTATTTGTTTGCCAAGCTCTCAAAGTGAGAATTCTAGTTGAACGAGGCGAACTTTCTCGGTCATATCATATCAAAGGAAGGAATTGCAGTTGATCTATCCAACGCGAAAGTAGTAATTGATTAGCCACAACCCAAGTCAGTCGCTGACATCAGAAGTTTTCTAGGTTTACTGGGCTACTGCAAGAGATTCATCAAAGAGCTTGCCTTAGTGGCATTGCCAATGACCAAGCGCACAAAGAAGGAAATCAATTTCGAATGGAGTATTAAGTGTGAGGAGAGTTTCTAATTTGTGAAGAAGAGTCTAAAAATTGCACCAATCTTGACCCTGCGAAATGGGAATGAAGGATTCGTAGTCCTTAGTGATGTATCTCTGATAGGTCTGGGATGTGTCCTTATGCAAGGAGGTAAAGTGGTGGCCTACGCCTCACGTTAATTGAAGATTCAAGAGCAAAATTGTTCAACCCATGACTAAGAGCTAGCAACAATTGTTTTGCCCTGAAGATCTGGAGACACTTCATGTATGGAACCCAGTTTGAAGTCTTCATTGACCACAAGAATTTGAATTATGTCTTCACCCTTGAATGACCTTAACCTTCGGCAAAGGTGGTGGATGGAATATTTGAAGGATTACAACTTCCAACTATCATAAGGCAAATGTTGTGGTGGACACATTGACTCTAAAGGGCATAGGTGGACAAGGGTCAGTAGCTACAAGGCTTTGGTCTATGTCTATAGAAATGGTGACTATAAACCTTGTGGAGCAACTAATAGGGTTACTAGCAAACCTTGTCATTTCCAATGAACTGGTTGATCTTGTTAAGCTACACAAATGGATGATGAGGAACTAAATGAGATAATTGAAAGATTTCTGATTTTATTGTTGATTCCAATAGTGTGATCAGATTTTGGGAGGTTGTGTGTACCCAAAGGATGGTGCATTGAGGCGAACATCCGCAGGAGGCTACCAGCTCAAAGTTCTCGATAGACCCTGGAGGTGCTAAAATATATCAAGATTTAAAACGAGCCTCTGAGCATATTGGAGAGGAATAAGGATGTTGTAGATTTTGTCTCCAAGTGTAAAACCCACGATTGAGTCAGGGGTTTTATATTCAGAACCGGTCGGATTCTAGGCCCAGATTATTTTTGAGTCGAGTCGGTTTCAGAACACGTGTGCTGAGCCGCGCGACGGAAAGTCGATAGTGCATGTGAGCCTATGAGGGTCATGGAGATTACCCAAGTATATGATGATAACGTCATGAACACAACGGAGACAGAATGAGTCATCAGAATATATTAGAGCATGCCAGTCTATTCATTTTATTTTATTTTATTTTATTTTATATATAGTGGATCGCTGGAATTGGTTTTGAGGCCGTTTACCGCGTTCGGAACGTTTCGGGCAGTTTGGAGGTTGATGGTTCTAGAGCATATCATTATGATGTTTTGGTGTTTGTTTGATTTTATGGGATTTTTCCCGATTTTTTAAGGATTTGCTACTGACTTAGTTGTTGTTCTTGACTCGAGCCAGAGACAAGTCCGAGTCCATGCTACAGGTTGCCACCAAACACCCCGACCTTTTGCTGCTTCCTTGCCAAGCCACCGACGCCGCCGCCTTGCCTGCTTGTCCGGTCGCCGCCACCGTCGATGCTAGGCACTGCTGCCGATCGACGCCGCCAGGCCCCACCTCGACGTTGCCATGCTGCCTCGGGCGCCCCGAGTCCACCGCCAGGCGCTGCCCGCCGCGACCGTTTCGGTCGCGTGCGCCGGTCCTGCAGCCGAGCGACCGTGCGCCGCCTTGATCCGGTGGTTGCCCTGCGGCACCTTCGACCCTCCAGTGAGCTTCCTCGACCAAATCGGAGCCCATCGCCGCCCAAACCGGCCGGATTCTTCTCCCATCGCCGCCGCTCTGTTTTAGCCATATTCCGGCGAGGCGCCACCTCCGCCGACCATGTCGATGCTGTAGACGCGTCAGGCTTGCCCGAGCTGGTTCCAATGGTACCCAGTACCATTGCTCCAGCAAGTAGACGCCGCCAGCGGTTGTCGCCGGAGCACGCAGGAAGCTGCCGGAAAACCGGATTCACTGGACTGTCGCCAGATCTTTTGCGGAGCTCATCCGGTCGATCCGATCGAACGTCGGACAGCCAATGAGTGCCTAATTCGAGCTCCGAGATGTGCAACGGAACCTAGCCATCGCCGATTGCCGATGACATGAGGTATAATTACCTCCGAGTTAGTTATTTAAAATTGATGATTGTTAGCACAGCATGCTAGGATTGAATAATTGTCATGATAAATGTTATGAGTATGAGTGCAGTGATGATTGCATGATGCAATTAATTCGGAATGAATAGTAAATGATCTAATGAGGTAGATCGAGTATGAGCATGCTAATCGAGTATGACGTAACTTAGAAAAATAGTATAAAATTGGTATGAATAGGATGACTTAGAATTATTTTCACAATATGATTATCTTGACTGTTGATGGATATTATTCGTATTGTGGTGATGTTCATTGAGTTTGATGCATCATTTAGTTAGCGGGCGTTAGTATGTAGTTTTGATGTGTCAGGTGCGGAGTAGGAGCTCGCTGCTTAGGCGCGATGACACGCTTGGAGCTTCTACCAGGTCCGTTTAGGACTCGACTCTATTTTTACTCTCTTCTATTGTATGTTTATTTTATTATTTGCAGGACGGGTTGAGTGGCGTTTTATTGGATCCCACTTAACTCGGGCCATTTAACCGAATAGTTTTTCGGATTAATAACCTCGAGGATGAGATCCCTTGAGGATGATTTCGAAAACAAGATCCACCATAAGTTGCCTTCGGGCCTATTATATAAATCCCTACCTAGCCCTATATATATGTAGTTTTCGCGTTTTTAGTGAGACAAAAGATGGAGAAACCGACTGCACGTACCATGAGCGGATGCCGTGACAGTCAAAGCGGGCACTGGATTAGTGCCAGCGGACTGTTCCATTCCCGAGGGATCCTGACAACTCCGCATTTGAGTTCCTCACACCCGGAGAACGTGGAGGTTTACGGGTACTGTTTAGTACAGCGCATGTCCGGACTTGTGGTTCAAAGGGTACTAAAGGCGACTGCCTGAGAGTACTCGGCCTTTGTGCTCAAGGCCAGGAGAAATATGGAGGTAAGGAGAGGGCTTAGGATTTGAGACCAGAAAATGAAGTAAGAAAATGTCGAGAGCGGCATCAGCAGCAACAGATCAGTAAGTTCGGGATGCTACTGGATCTGCAGCCCAGTGGCTCCTCAGTAGTGCCCTTCAGAGTGTTCACGTGGAGTATATGATGTTTTCTTTCCTATGAGAGTTTGCTCTCATAGCCAGCTTGTTATAGTTATTTTATTTTCCGGACCAGTAACACTGGTTACTGACGTGTTTTTATACTATATGTAGGTAATAATCACGAGTTGGAGGAGCCAGATTGGACGGAGGAGCACTGTTGTCGCTTGCACACTGTCAGTCGATAGAGTGGTTAATATTCTATTTATGATGCTATTATATTGTGAATGTTGTGAAATGCTAAGACATGATAGGATATGATTAAATGCAAAGATATGATGATGTGACATGATTGAATGCTAAGACACGATGATAGAATGTGAAACATGAATAGATTGCGAGTAAACAGTATATCAAATTGTGTGAATGAAGTTGCGTGATATATAGAGACATGTTTGCATATATGTTTATATATAGTATTTTGACAGGGTGACTCTAATTGCACTTTTAGAGGAAATTCTGTCTGTTTTATTTTAGAATTTTCATCGATTTTGATCATAACTATGATGGTGTGTAATTTAGTTTGCATGTCATCCATGTAGTATCATGTTCGGATTCTGTGCATTCATCCATGCATAACGAGTAATATCTTCATCTTAAGACGTCGAGATTAGATCCGCGCGAGTTGGGTTCGGGTTAGCCGACCTAACCGGGGCCTGTAACATGCCGGTTCGGTTCACGGGCGTGGACCGGATTTGAGGTGTTACACCAAGTGTCAGACTTGCCACTAATCATGGCCCAACATCAACTTCCTAGTGGACTATTGCAGTCTTTGGAAATCCCCACCTAGAAATAGGAGTATGTTACATGCTATTTTATCTCAAAACCCCCAAGGACTAAGAAGAAGCATTACTCCATATGCGTGGTGGTGGACTGACTAACTAAGGCAACCCACTTCATCCCCACGAAATCAACGAAGACGGCTGAATAACTAGCAAGATTGTATGCTGATAACATCATGAAATGACATGGGATTCCGAAGGAGATAATCTTTAGCGAAGATCCCGTATTCACCTCACATTTCTAGGAAGCTTACCGGAAAGCCATGGAGACCCACATCAAGTTGAGTACAGCATATCATCCCCAAAAATGGTAGTTAGGTGAGATGACTATTTAGACTTGGAAAACTTGTTGAGAGCTTGTATCCTTGACAGGGAGGAGATTAGGAACAACACTTAGCCTTGACAGAATTCACCTACAAAAACTTTTACCAAGCAAGTATTGAGATGATACCATTTGAGGCCCTATACGGTAGGCCTTGTAGGTCTCCATCGTGGCTAGCTGGAGTCTGTTTAAGTAGTTATAGTTAGGCTCCCGAGATGGTGAGGAAGCAACTGAGAAGATCAAGCTCATTCAATAAAGGCTTAGGGCATCTAAAGATCGACAAAAGAGTTATGTTGATGTTTAGAGGAGGGACCTAGAGTTCCAAGTTGGGGAGCCCGTGTACTTAAAAGAAATATCCTATGAAGGGGGTGATCAAATTTAGAATATCAAGGAAGTTGCAGCCAAGATTTATATGACCATTCCCAGTCCTGGATCAACTTGGGACTTGTGCATAGAGATTATCATTGCCACCAAGCATAGTTGGAGTGCACAATGCTTTCCATGTGTCCATACTAAAGAAATATGTAAAGGATGAAGACGCGTAATTCTAAATTTTGAAGACTTGGAGCTACAACCAAATTTTACCTACGAGGAGAGGTCGATTTGCATTATGGCAAGAAAAATGAGGACACTTTTGAATAAAGAAATACCTTTAATGAAAGTATTGTTGGGAGAAATCATGGTACAAAGCCACGTTGGAAGCGCAGAAGGAAATGTTGAACAAATACCCTAGTGTCTGTAGAATATTGTTTTTGTAATTTGTACTTGCATGATCAGATGAATAAAATATGAATATATAAATAAATATAATTTATCTCATTAAATTTTATTGTCACTTACAAGTCAAACTATAACTAAATAGTTAGTTAACAAATTTGTCTACCCCTACCATTACTATTAACCTAGCGACAAATCTTTCCTATCTTGTCGCCTCTCACCAGGAGAGTGATGTCGAATCAGTTAACCAACCACCTCAGGGATTACAATTTCATAAATTAGATCCACCTCATTATGGATTATCTGGAGATATCACTTTGGAGCACTTTATTAGGGTTTTATGCACAAATGTCCAATTAATGGTAAGGTGACACTAACAATATACCATTGAGCAAGCAGCTAGATATGCCACCTATTATGCGCAACTTTATGCAACTCCAAGGCAAATGGATGGCTAGACGATTGAGAGAGAACTCTTAAGTGTCGTTGTTGTCTAATCTTCTTTAGTATTTTCAGTAACAAAATTTTTAAATTGGGGAAATTGTAATACCCTATGGCTAATTATTATAAAACCCCTTTAAATGTGTAATTAATAAATAAATAAATAGGTAGTAGTTTGAGGTTGGAAGGAGATTCACCCATGTTCCAAATGTTTTGAATATGGGTGGACTTGGTTTGGTTAGTGGAGTCGTTTAGGGAGAGAAGTTTGGAGGAGGTTATCTGGCCTCTTCTTATCCACAGTGCTTTACAAAGAAGGAAACTTTTCATTCTTTTTCCTTCAAGACTTCTTTCGTGGGAGATTTCTTCTTCCTTCGAGGTCCTTTTCTTTTCTTCTCCACCTTATTTTATTTAGGTATTCATGGTTCAATCATGTTTTGTGTGGTTTGAATGTGGGTTTTGTTGTGTTTTGTCGCTGTGAGGATCAGAGAGAACTTTTGTGTGTTTTGGG
Source organism: Piper betle (assembly GCA_033002965.1). NCBI lineage: Eukaryota > Viridiplantae > Streptophyta > Magnoliopsida > Piperales > Piperaceae > Piper > Piper betle. The sequence goes on along the minus strand of JAURVB010003204.1, from coordinate 627 downwards.
TCGTGAGTTTTAGGAGAGTTTGAAATGAGTGTCAATCCAGGTCTCTTTCACTTACTGGACATAGTGTTTTGGTGTGGCGTATGATGTCTAGTTTATTCCTTTGTGCACCGCTCAAAGATCTGGATCGGTGTGAGTGCATGGTTGCCTTAGTAGTTATGGTTGGGCAAGGAAGAAACCACTGCTGGGATCACAATGGTAGTTGTGTAGGGCAGAAGCCTTATCCTTCGCGGTGTTGTTGAGATAGAATGGGATCATGTGGACTGGTTCGGGCTACTTTTTTATCCGTTCAGTTTCCCGATCACCTAGTGTATGTGAGTAAGGCGCCTTGGTGTCTATTTGTTTTCCTCCCGTTGCCGTCTATTTGTTTTCCATTCACGAGAGACGTGCAGGGGATGAAGTATTAGAATCCTTTGATAAGGTGTGGAGGCTTGCAACTTAAATCTTAGTCGAAATATTTCTTGTGTGAACAGTGATAGTGTAACACCCCAAATCCGGTTCACACTCGTGAACCAAACCGGCATGTTACAGGCCCCGGTTAGGTCGGCTAACCCGAACCTAACTCGTGCGGATCCAATCTCGGCGTCTTAAGATGAAGATACAACTCGTAATGCATGGATGAATACACGA